>CAUYQU010071859.1:0-12460 GCA_963574635.1 Cheracebus regulus | reverse complement strand
GCGACCCGTGTGGCTCCTCTGCCAGGAATCTCCCGGTCTGTGGGCTACAAAAATTGGTCGGAAAGTGCGGCGTCCACTCGTTCTCTGCGCTTTCACTGGGAGCTACATTCCTGAGCTGTTGTTAATCGGCCATCTTGGATCGGTCCAGTTGTAGTTTTCTTAGTGGCATTTCTTCCTTCCCTACTTTTTTCTCTTTGTTCATTCATTCTTTCCTTTCCTTCTACCTTCCATTCTCCCTTCCTTTCTTTTTCCTCCTTTCTCTTCTGCCCACAAATAGAAGAAAGTGTCCCTTGAGAATTAACATTATTAAATGTTCTATTATTATAATGTTCTTATTTGGCCATTCCCTGAAAATATTAAGTGCTCTCGCTAAATAGGCTGTTGGACAATTTTCAAAGTAATTATTGGAGAGTCTAGACTTTCCTATTACCGCCCACTCCCACATCCCTGTACCATCTATGTTTCTCCCAATCATTTGTGACACAACAGGTGGCTATTATTTTTTACTTTACTGGGTCTCTATTGGTGGAGATTTCATTGCTGCTGTGACAACAGTTGGAGGGAGTCATCACCTTATGAACTATCACCTGGATACCTGCTTACTCTCAGGTAACAACCTGGGAGTAAGGTAATGAACAACTTCGTTATCCCTTTTTCTCCCCAAACCTGAGAAGAAAATAAAATAGAAATGTACCATATTAGTTTCCTAGGGCTTCTGTAACACAGTACCACAAACTGGGCAGCTTAAAACAACTGTAATTCATTGTCTCAGTTCTGGAGGTCATAAGTCCCAAATCAATGTTGGTGGGGCCATACTGTAATGTGTAGGAGAGAATTCAGCCCTGCCTGTTCATCACTTCTGATGTTCATGGCAATTTTTGGTATTCCTTACCTTGTAAATGCATCATTCCATCTCTGCCTCTGTCGCCACATGGCTTTCTTCTTCCTGTGTGTCTCTTCTGCTGTTTATAAGAACAATATCACATTAGATTAAGCACATACTGCTCCAGTATGACCTCATCTTAACTAATTACACCTGCCAAGATTTTATTTACAAATAAAGTCACATTCTGAGGTATTGGGGGTTAGGACTTCAGCATATTTATGGGGAGATGCAATTCAATCCATAATATGTATATGGGAATGTTTATTCCAAGTAGAATGATTTTTCATGTAATTCTAGCCAACAAGGTAGAGAGAATTAAAGAATCACTTGGCCAACAGACAGTTTTTGAGTGCTTAATGTGTGCTACCATGTAGAATGTTTTTTAAGTGACAAATAATCTATCTTCACAGAGTTCACAGTTGAATTAAAGGATTTGGGATATTTTATGTCTGTCTATCTATCTATCTATCTATCTATCTATCTATCTATCTATCTGTCTGTCTACAAGTAGAGAAACATTTTCTTACCTCAAAACAAATCAACAACCCAGAAGTAAGCAAAAATATCTTTGGTCAGCCCAAAGTAAAATTTCTCAGTCTACATACTAAATACATGTAGTTGCTTTGTAGAAAGGCAGTTCAATACTAGTGTACTGACTCCTATGTAACACAAATTCTAACAGTTGTAGTCATTTGATTTTCAGTCTACCACAGATGGCTCAGCCATATTGAGAGCAGTGAGAATGACAATTGAAAACCTGACATCAAAAAAGGGAGGTGAAGGAAAAAACAATAGAACTGAAACTTGTTGTTTTCTGGGATGACTTAGGGTAGAGATGATCTTGTATGTTTCATCACATTCTGTGAACATGATGCATTAGAGGACAGCCTCTAATCATTGATATTCAAAGTAATCATCCCAAGGTATTAAGAAATATTAATTCTGATCAATATATTCTATTCATTAAAGGAGACAGACTTGTAGCAGATTTTAGGTTTGCTCCGAAATTATTTAAAAACATTAAATGATAAAACACAAACTGTTTACAAAACTAGATAATCTGCAAGGATATGGTACATGAACATTTTGGTTAGAAGTATAAATGAGTAGCATATCTATGTTTAGGATTCCAATGCAGATGAGGGGGATAAAACCCTGTAGGTAAAGTAAAAACACTAATGTCCAACCTGACCCCTCCTTAGCACTTAGAAACAAAACTGGCTTTGACTATGCTTCATAGTTATGTGAATCTAGTGAAATGCACTCTTGCACTGTTCTCACCAACAGTTGTCCATATGGCAAGCCCACAGTTATAGCCTATTCTGTAGACTTAAGAACCTAGAATGGATCAAGAGCTGACCAGGCAGTTCCACTTTCCTCTTGGTCACATTGTGGAATTTTCTAAGAGAGGCATTATAATCACATATGCCTTCGGACGTCTAGCAAATAATATAAATGAGTCAGCTATGCCAGGTATAAGGTATTATTTGGAGACAAATTGGGACAGAATATGCTATCTAAAAGCATTGTCATTCATATTTTCTTTATCATCTGTTCTTATTGAATCATCTAGTCTGAAATTGAATTCAAATCTAGAGCTCCAGTTCACAACCTTGGCTTCTAGCATCAACCAATCCAGCTCCAGACCCAAAAGGGGTTTGGCTTTTCCCGACTTTCACCTTCTATCATTCTCTTTGATCTATCTTCACCTAGTAGGCTAGGTGTTCTAGAAGTGAGAAGTGAAAGAATATCCATTTGTGCAGTGTTCTGCAAAAGATGCTTTTAAGAACATGAATTCTGTGAGATATGCCTGAAAAATAGAATGTGATAATCAAATATTTTTTGGGAAACAACACATTCTATACCTTCTCTCAGATGTTCACAATACTTGTTCACAATACATACTCCCATATTACAGGTAGAGAAGTCCTTCAGTAAAGAAAAGGGTTTAACTTAATATATTGTTTGATTCAATAGTCATCATACTTAGTTGGTTACTAAACTCTCCACTTGCTTTAAAATTGCATCACAAAGAACTTACATTTCATGGAACATGCTCTGGGAAATGCTAAATTAGAGGCGCTATCTCTTATGAAACTCTATGCTAAAACATACAAGCAAGACAGGTAGAATTGATTTTTAAAAATGCAAAGAGTTTATATTACTTGAAAATATGCTACTTGGCGGCTCTTGACCTTCCATACAGCAAGAGAACGTCCGCTAACAATGTCTCGCTTTGTACCTCCAATAAATGCTGGGGGAGAAGCTTTGGCTCCTTTCTCTAACCAGTTGTTTGCTCCTCCAGAAGGAAGAGTAACTTCTTGGATTTGGCCAGATGTTAGTTAAGTTGGGTCAGCTTACACTGATGCCCAGATATGGAAACAAGCTATTATCTTTCTCTCTCGGAACACTTGCCACAACAGAGTATCTCTGCTTTGTCTGTCTTTTTCCTGTTCCCATGTTGGATATTTAGTAGGGCAGGGCTTGACTCTGGCAGAAAGAAAGTTCTGCCTCTTCTCTAGTCTGGCTTTATTAGGCAGCTCCCTACATTAAACATTAGAGCTGACTTGCATCTTGCCCTATGTGATTGAATTTGTTGTGGGCATACTTGATCAGCCATTGCGTGGAAGTAGAGAGGCCAGTAGTAGGATTCAGGCAGAATTGCACCTACAGCCTTCAAAATGGTGTGCGTGCATGTGCACGCACACACACACACACACACACACACACACACACACACACACAGCAGTCACTCTACTAACCCATTGCCCATGAGCATCAGACAATGATGTGAGCAGCAGAGCCTCAGTGTGTATTGCTAACCATTGTGGACAGACAAAAGAAGGTAAGAGACAGAAAATGACATTTAATAAGGAGATCACCTTGTTTTTTTAGTCTTCTATTTTTTTAAATGACCTTCAAAAATCAGTTTATAAAAGACCCTTTGCATCTCAGACTATAATTTTTCGAGGAAATGATGTAACAGGTCTCTTTGTTTCTAATCTTGAGACTATTTGGTTTGGGATATATTTTAAATGTTGATGTTAGTCTGATATGAAAATGCCTATTAGTGCTCAAAATCCAGGACAAAGGTTATTTCCACCAAGCTCAATAGAAAGTAATAAATAATTCTGAAATATTGTTTTAAAATAGAAATATGAAATATTATAACTTGTCAAGGCTTCAGGTCCATGTTGGCTTATTATTGACAACCCAGCAGGTAAAACAAAGGCTCGAGCCTCTGGCCTAGCATCCAGCTGCCTGGAGAGGTTCACTCCTACTCACCAACTCTTATTCTCAAGAGCTTCAGCCCATTCTTCCAAAAACTTTTATTCCATGCTGATGCATCTTAGTTATACTAATTCTCTCTGCTTCATCATTATGCTAATAAAGATTCTCTGTTCCAATATCTGGAACTTCAATAAACAATGCATTTCTGATAATACAATGAGACTATATTGAAGCACTATGGTGAGGGTTTATTTCTATGAAAATAATCGTGTCTTGGGGTTCAATCTAGAGTGCAGAGCATACCTAGGCTGTTTGCACCTGCCTCACTGCTTTGCAAATGATCTTGTAGAAGTGAAATGCAGAACTCTCTCTTGTGCACTTGGTAGTGGCTTTAAATACCATCCCCATATTCTCTCCCTTGGCAAATTCACAAAGGAAAAAATTGTGTATATCAGCTGTATTATCCTATAGCCACACAGTCCATTAATAAATCAAACCATTATTTTAAGTTATATAGTCTAATAGCAGCTTGCATCATCCATGGCTGTTACAGCAAATGGCACTTACAAATGTAGATTATCTTTAAAGGAGCTGACATAAAATCAGAGTAACTGAGTCAGTTTGTGTTGTCAGAAGAAAAGGAAATACAATATCATTCTGAGTGCATAACCATTTTTAAAATTCTTTGTTCATAACGAAAGTTTACTCTTTCCCCTTGTCTATCCCCAAGTCTACAATGCCGCTTTCAGAGAGAAGCAGGAGTCATGGGCTTGAGAGGATCAGCACCTTCACTGCATGCCTTTATCACCTACTAAGATGCCTTATTGGCTCAAAATGTGATAAAGCAGCAATGTTTTTTTAAATGTTCAATTAAAATAGAACAACTGCATTCTAAAAGCAAAGAATAGTATCTTTGACTGTCTCATTTCAAAAGGCATGTTGCTAAGGATTCTCCCTCTAAACCAGTGTGCATCAAGGTTTATGCCCTTCCAGTGCCCTGATACTCTGAGCTCAGGAAGTTTCGGTTTGAATTCCAGCACTGGCAGACAAATTGGGGATCATAAACCCTGGTATACAACAATGGTTTTCTAGATCAACAGAAGACACCGAAGACAAGAAACAGAGAAAGAGGAGAGGGGTGGATTCACCTCTCTGTAATCCACAGGCCTTTCTGATGCCCTTACAAGGATTTTTGAGTGCGTTTCTGCCAGTATCAGCAATGGTGAAGTTCACCTTCACTAAAATCTAATTCCAGCACTAACTGGCAGGCCAGCACTAGTGAAAATAACATTCCGGTTTCCTCCATGACCTCAGTCCCGACATGATAACGGGAGCCCTCAACAACTCATTTCTGGCTTGGAATTCTTGATGGTTTATTTAGTTTGACTGACTGTCGGAGATTGCCATTATGAATACAGTTGCTAGGGGAGGCATGTTGTAGTGTTGTTTGGCTTTTAAAGGGGTCAGGATTTTGTAAGATCTCAAATAACACTTATGGCTTAATGTCTGCAAACAATGCAGCATTTAACATTTACTATGCACGAAGAGGATCATAGTTCATCATTTATTATTCAAAAATTATGTAAAATATTTTTATGATGGAATATGAAGAATGTGTTCCAAATATTCATGTATATAAACAACACATAACAAATTTATGTTAAAACATCAATATGTAATCAAAGAGATATTTAAAGTTCTGTGACATGTATCCAAATTTAAAAATTTCAAAATTCAGACATATAATCGCATATTTTTCAAGCAGATTAAACTGAGCTCTGGTTCTCTTCGATAAAGTGAACATTTATTTCTTTATCCCAGGGGAGTAACATTTTTAATGGTAGAAAAAGGCTTCGTGATTGGTTTGTCAGAATTTGAACATACAAATCCCTGAATTAAAAATTTAATTGCCTGCTCTATCTTCTTATTTTACATGTTCAACAAAATGTTTTGGTTTCTTATAAAACAAGGTGATTATGAACATTGGTTTGCAGAGCCTATTAACAATTTCCACTGTAGTCCAAATTAAGACAGTGTGAGCAGCATGGCTAATATGATTTGTTTTCTTCATTGTAATTTGAATGTTGAAACTCTTCTCAACTAGGAAAGTAGATTTCAATAGAATATGAGAGCCAAATAATTTGGGTGAAAATGAGAATGGATCCAATAAAATTTTTTAATTCATATGACACATCAATAATATAAACATGCAGCTACAGATTTCATGTAGTAAGATATCTGTTTTGTTAAAAGAGTAACCTCAATGTGTTAAACTGCTGCAAATTTTAGAGGGAACCTACAAATGGCAATCAAGAGCCTTAAATCCCTTTACAGACTTGATCCATTTGTTTGGAAAAAAATCATTTCCAAATAACTATTTTAATTGTGTATGGTAACTAAAAGTACATCCTGTGAAAGTGATGTATTCTTCATCATATTTTACCTTATTGCAAATTCTTCTAGGAAGGGGTAACAATTTAGGTTTATATGAAAATTACAAAGATTGTGAGTTAATGAAATAAGTCTCTCCTCTACCTCTCTTCATCTGCCTTTTCTCCTTTGTAGCTGCTTGTTATCTTCATATCATATTGTCCTTATCGCTTACTTCTCTTAGGACTGTACATGTTATGACATTTGTGTGCTTAACAAATATGTATGAAGTACCAATTATATAGGAGCATATTGTTGGGTGCTACAAAAAAGTTCTCTTATTTAAAATTTTTACTCGTCCCAAATAGGAGAGAGGTATATGCAGCACTGGAATCAGATCTTTGAACTCCATTAGCCCATAATAAATGTGCTAATTTTATTTTCTAAACAAGATGAAAACTTCCACTTAAATGGAATATTTCATGTTTTGGCTTAAGAGTCTTGTTTGCTCTCACATTTATAAGGTTTGCCATTGACTTTAATTAAACTCATTATGGACTCACATGTCTGGCGCTTGTTAGGGAGGGAAAAAAAAATTTTAAATAAACCCAGTAACTTAATACAAGCTCTCTTAGCAAATAGCCTTAATAAGCCATACTGGGCCTCAACTCAGCTCGCAACGTGCTACTTGACCCTGGTCAATGCTTTTTATGCTAAAAGAAATGTGTATTCATCTTCCTTATTCTTTAATAAAGAAGTCCTCTGTTCAAGTGAATGCCTTCGGTGACTTGGTTTGAATGGATGTGCAGGCAAAATAATTTTCTTATTACTTCCTTTATGTGGGTTGGGCTCTTGACTAAAGTAAGGAGTGAGAAACAGTACTAGTTAATTGGGTCTTTCTTAGTCCATATCACTATCTAAATACTCAGGAAAGGAAAATGTCAGCCATACAGATGCTCTGATGGCAGGATGCCACACACCCCATGTCTGGAGTCATCCATATGGTTAACTGTATGTTTGGGATTCACATGGGTGTTCCATGTGGTGTAGACAATGCTACTGGGACACTTTTTAAAAAATACCACATGTTCAAAATCTTTAATGATCTAAGTTATGGATCTTAGTTATTTTTTTAATTAAAAATGTATTTAGGCATTGCTTCATTTGTTATTCTAGGTTCATCACTTCACAAATGGTAAAACAGAGACCTGAAAAAGTGAAAGAATTACCCAAGGGCCCTGACTAGGAAGTGAGGAAAAATTACCTGAAACCCAGATGACTTGCACGTAAGGCTCTTTTTACCATACCTTACTATGTCTATGAATACTGTAAGCATCAGAATGCCTGTTTGCTTAGTGTGACAATGACTACAAACTCCAGGAATTCCCAACCCTTCCCATTTGCCATGGTGGACCAGAGAGAAGAGAAAGCAACATAAATTGTATTGGGTTGGTGCAAAATTGCAGTTTTTGCTTTTAAAGGCAATGGCAAAAACTGCTATTACTTTTGTACCAAGCAAATATATCTCTTTATAGTTTTTAAAGCTCATTTACTTGAGAAAATCTCATTCATTTGTTTATTTCTGAATCTTTATTCAACAACTTGTTTCTAAGACTTTTTCCACCAGTGTCCTACTCTTCTATCTCCATATCCAGTCCTGTTACTTATTCCTTCCCATCTCATTCATCAAATCTTAGCTTCCATGATTCTGGTTTGTTCTATGAAGCATAAATGATGTCTTTAATTTTCTCCAAGCCTAAAGAAAAGATTGAGAAATATCATGAGGGCAGAGCCTGGTGTAGAAATACATGTATAGGATAGGATATTTAATGATCATTAGTTCCATGAGTTCCCTGGCTGCAAACTCTGATGATCCCTTCCTCTCCCCCAAAAAATCAAAATGGTATGTGTTTACTTTAGAGATTCAGTGGTGAAACAGGGTTATAAGTTTGCATTAAGTTTTATGGTGGTTGGGGCAAAATGGCAGTTAGGAATGATAGTAACAGAGAATCAGTAGTTCTTAAAGAAAAAGGGGTGTGTGTGTGTGTGTGTGTGTGTGTGTGTGTGTGTGTGTGTGTGTTAGGGAGGAGGGGCAAATGAACTTAAATACTTTTTTTTATGAGATGGAATTTCGCTCTTGTTGCCCAGGCTAGAGTGCAATGGCACGACCTTGGCTCACTGCAACCTCTGCTTCCCTGGTTCAAGAGATTCTCCTGTCTCAGCCTCCTGAGTAGCTTGAACTGTAGGTGCCCACCACCACACCTATTTTTCTTTTGTGTGTGTATTTTTAGTAGAGAAGGGGTTTTACCATGTTGGCCAGGCTGGTCTTGAATTCCTGACCACAAGTGATCCACCTGCCTCGGCCTCCCAAAGTGGGATTACAGGTGTGAGCCACCCCATCCAGCCAGAAAGCTATACTAATGGTGACTGAGAACAAGACAATGGCAATAAAGGTGGTAAGAAGTGTCTTCACCAAAGGGCCACTATATCAGCCTACAGAAGATGCCATAGTATCTTGGAGGTAGGAGAAATTCTATTCTTACTGTCTGTGGTGGGCATACATTATCAAAGTCTCGACTTGGAATTTTGAATGCATTTTTCCATAGAATATTACTGTAAGTTGTTAAACTCTTTAGTGTTATTTACATAATATATCAGGTATATGATAGATTAGTAAAGCATTGTTTCTTCGGGAATATGTGTTCTAAAATTCTTAGTAGAGAATAACAAATTGACTTTTGGAACACAATCTATTCCTAAGTAGGAGGGGGCCTTCATTAGATTGTAGTATCATCTCTAATTGTAGTGTGTAGACATCTTGAATCGCTATTCAATTAACACAAACACCATGGTGTAAATGAGCAGCAGGGATTTAATCATTAAGGGAAAGTTGATATTTAACATGATACTAGACTGTGAGCAAAATTGAACTTTGTTTCTTTAGTATGAAAGAGGGTAAACAGAAAGTAACATTTATTAAATGCTTACAGCTTTTAGGCTCTATGCTAAACGCTTAGAGATAAATTATCTTGGTTATTTCTCATAACAGTCAAGTGAAGTGGGATTATTATCTCCATTTACAGGTAAGAGAACTGAGTCTCGGTAAGATTAAGAAATTTACCAGGGTGGGCAACATGGTAAAAACCCATCTCTATGAAAACAAAAACAAAAACAAAACAAAGTTAGTCAGACATAGTGAGGCATGACTGTAGTCTCAACTACTTGGGAGGCTGAGGAGGGAAGATCGCTGGAGACTGAGAGATTGAGGCTGCTGTGAGCCATGATTGCACCACTGTACTCCAGCCAAGGAAACAAAGCAAGACTCTATTTCGAAAAAGAAAAAAAAAAATTGCAATGATTGAAGTGAGGATTCATTCCTAAATTGTGTTTGTTCATTTACTTGTTTGATATCCACTGTATAGAGTGATTTAACAACCTGTTTTTTGTTGTAGCTCCTTCCTTTCTATGTCTTTCTCTTGACTAAATCTATCACAAAGGAATCAGATTGGGCTTTTCCATCTTCCCAAAGTCAATGGCCAATTAGATAATTATAAAGGAAACCTGATTCACTCATTGTGTTTGTCAGATATAACCAAAGATCTAAAACAAAGTTACTAAGAAATATTTAGATTAGCAGAGTTTATTGCAGACAAAACTTATAAGAAAAGTGAAAAATGAAATGTCCATGTGTTTCAAAATATCTAGACTTTTTTGAGTTTTGTTTTAATATTTGGTGACATTTGACATAATCTGTACATGATACTCCACTGAGAACAAAATAACAAGTATCACACAAGTAAAATTAGACATTTCATTTCATGGAAGGATTTTATAGCTGTCTAATATTCCTTGTTTAAATGAGAAAACCTGTCAAACTACATACTTGCCCTTCCCATTGTCAGATATCAAATAACTGCCCGAAGCCAAACTAGCCACTGTAGTCTGGACTATGATAAATCAGTGCAGTTGTAATAAAGTGAGATTAATGTTAAACTTGAATTTTATTTTCATATAATCTATATCAATGATCTTTGGGGGTAAGATGTACAGTATTTGAATACTTACCTTGAGCATTGGGTAGTCAATAGTGCAGAGAAAAGGCATTTATTCTGCCCTTAAACAACATTTCTATGCTTGTACCACTTGTCATTTTAATCACACAGAAAAACATTTTAATATCAGGAATTAGACATTACATTTATCATTATTTTATCTATTATATGATAAGTTTCAAATGTTCTTAACTTTAAATCCTGTTGGAAACTCTCGGTAAAGTATAGCGAAAGCCATTTACCTGGGTGTTTTTTAAAAGGAAAAGAAAGAAAGAGAAGTTCACATTGGACTAGAAAGTTTAATAACACCATGATCTAATAGGAAACCATGACCAGGTCATACTGGGCCAATGACATATTTGAAAGTACAAGTAAGAAATATGAGTCAGGCCTAGGTAATGTGCACTAGCAGCTTCTTGGACAATCACATGTGGATTACCATGTTTCAATGTTCATGACTAAAGGCTTCAGTTCCAAATTCTGTAATCCCACACCATATTTTCCTAGCCCTCTCCATTTTTCTGGACATGGCGTATATTGTTTCTGACCCTTCTCCAGAGTCCCCTCCAATAACTCCTCATTTTAATCACCATTAATATCCACATAATAGTTCAGAAGTTTCAGGATTTCAAGTTTTAGGTCAGAAAGGAGAATTATTTCAGCTAAATAATTTTTTTAAAGTTTCTTTCTAGAGAGATGCTTCAAAAACACCATCTAAAATCAAGCAACTGGAAATGCAATCTTAGATGCATCATTAGAACAAATATAGCTCCTATCATTTTATGGATGAATCAGACTTCCCCCTCTCACTAATCTAATCAAAAAGCATCTTTTTTTTTGGCCTCCCACACATTTGCCATCTAGTGTGAAAATGAGTCAACTGGAGAATGCATTTAGTGTGCTCTTTTAAAGAAAATGTTCTTGCCTAAGAGAAGAACTAAGCAACAAGAAAAACAGTCTTTGTTCACTCATCATATTTAATATTTTAGGTCCAGTAGGTCCTCTGATATGTGTCAGTTTTTTTCTTCTTTGACAGCCTTCTCATTTGCAAAGTGCTATGTATTTTGTACTCATTCATTAACACGTTCATTGTTCATAACTTTCCACCAGAGAATTCTAATATTTATGCAGTTTTTTTTCATTATTTCAATTTGTAAAAGTTCCTAGCTGAATTAAGAACATACCAAGTTATGAATCTTTTGAGGCTTAGAACACAGATAGGAGATGCTGTTTCTCCTTCTGCCATTTTTTCTTTGTCAAATCACTCTAATGTTGACCATGAGGCCTCTGTGACTTTGTTTATCTTTTTCACCTGTACTATCCCCTTTTTGTAACTAAGAAGATGGGATGTGTCACCACACTATAAGTGTCATTCCTGAAAATAATGACTTATTGGTACATCTGACAGTGATGTTACAAGGTTTGATACAGCAGCCAATTCAATTTAAACTAAACTGATTTCTCTGGATGTCACCTCTCCATGTAAGGAACCCAGTTATTTCAGTAGAAAACTTTAATAACAAACAGATACAACAGAGAAAAAAATGGAAAGATTATGTCACAAATACATATATATTGTTGCTGTCAAATATATTTTTCAAAGATTGGTTCACCTTTTATTTAAAAAGTTTCAAAGTGGGATCTGGTATGGAGGCTCACACCTATAATCCTACCATTTTGGGAGGGCGAGGTGGGCCAATCACTTGAGCCCAGGAGTTCAAGACCAGCCTGGGCAACATGGCAAAATGCCATCTTTACAAAAAAATACAAAAATTAGCTGGGAGTGGTGGTATGTGCCTGTAGTCTCAGCTACTTGGGAGGCTGACATGGGAGGATTGTTGAACCCAGGAGGCAGAAGTTTCAGTGAGCTATGATCATGCCACTGCACTCCAGCCTGGGTGACAGAGTGAGACTCTGTCTC
>CAUYQU010071855.1:0-22880 GCA_963574635.1 Cheracebus regulus | reverse complement strand
GAAGGAAGGAAGGGAGGAAGGAAGGAAGGGAGGGAGGGAGGAAGGAAGGGAGGGAGGAAGGAGGGAAGGAAGGGAGGGAGGGAGGAAGGAAGGGAGGAAGGAAGGGAGGAAGGAAGGGAGGAAGGAAGGGAGGGAGGAAGGAAGGGAGGGAGGAAGGAAGGAAAGAAGGAAGGAAGGGAGGAAGGAAAGAAGGAAGGGAGGGAGGGAGGAAGGGAGGGAGGGAGGGAGGGAGGAAGGAAGGAAGGAGGAAATTTTCCTGGCAAAGCTATCTTTTAAGGGCAAATAAAGAGTGATCTTAAAAAATTCTAATGGTGTGATTTTTCACAAGTTTTTTTGACACCAGGAACCCTGGTATTTATTGTAACAAACTAAAAATTATATTTTTAGTTATTCTGCAGACCTAAACCACTGGGTTTTGCCTCCTGATTGTAGAAAGCAAATGATGGTAGCTCATCAACTTGGGAAGAGCCTCACATGATACCAAAGATGAGTGATGGGTTTTTTCCATGCTGCTCTCATGATAATGAGTAAGTCTCATGAAATCTGATGGTTTTACAAAGGGCAGTTCCCCTGCACACATTCTTTTGCCCGCCACCATGTATGATGTGACTTTGCTCCTCCTTTGTCTTCTGCCATGATTGTGAGGCCTCCCCAGCCTTGGGGAACTGTGAGTCCATTAAACCTCTTTTCTTTATAAATTACCCAGTCTCAGATATGTCTTTATGAGCAGCATAATAACAGAATAATGCATTCAGTTAGTGTGGTTATTTTAAAACAAGTTTCATGGAAAAGGTGCCAAAAAACAAGAATCACAGTTTTTCCTTCTGCATGTTGATGGAAGTGAATATCATATAAACATGAGTATTTCTATTCAGGCTTAATATTGTTACAATAGAAAAGTTTCCAATTTTTGTTATAGATAATAATATAGATGTTTCCTTTCCTTTTGAATTACATCATAGGACTTAGGAAAATTACTGCAGGTCTTTTGTTTCTCCATGCACTGCACGTCAGTGGTAAGAAACCCAGTGGGGTCAGATATTGTTTGTCTTTCAATTAACAAAAGACATTGTTATATGATGTTAAAGCCACAATTCATTTTCTTTTAGGAGGTCGTTCCTTACATAAACACAGTAGGCATTTTTTAGAGACAAATAATCAAGAAATAATTAAGTGAACAGAGAACTGAAAAATCTTTCACCATTTCAGTGTATGTCATTCAACTGTAGCTGGTGCATACATATAATATGCATATATAACCATATATATGCATGTGTGTGTATGAATGGGTATGTACACAGACACATACGTGTGCACCTTTAAACTAAAGAAGTGACACCAAACAGAAAATGTTTAAACAAAAATTCTTCAGTGAGAACAAACATAATTTGTGTTAGCTCACACAAATGAGGTCAAAAAGAAAGCTGTTTGGTGAAAATGAAAGCAGAAGCATAAAAAACAAAAATCAAATAGAGGTAAAACTAATCTTAGACGGTTATAGGAAATCATTGATGAGTCAACATATTACAAGGTGAGGCTTCAATTTTCTGATTGAAATCATGTAGGATTTAACACAGGAGCACACGTTGCACAGGGTGGGCTGGAAGGGAGAGAAGCTGATGTCCTGCATTTAAATTCTGTAGCCTGATAGGCAGGGCTGGTTGAAATTCAGTGCCTTTGATTTTTAGTTTTTACTTAAAAATGGAATGAGTACTAGCAGACAATTTTCCAACTGTATCATGTTATCACATCAGTATTGCACAGAACCAAAGTCTATTTCCAATGTCAGCAGAGAAAATCTAAGACAATTATAACAGACACATGATTTTTACACCACAGGTTTCCAAACTCTGGTGCCCATGAATTTCTATTGAGATTCCTTGCATCGTTTTCATAAAGTAGATAGGATCCCCAGACATTTATCTAGAATGAAGCTGCACAGGTATTTTTTAAGTGAGTTAGTTTAAATTATATAAAATAGAACAACTGAAATTGATATTTTAGGAACAAAATATAAAATAATATAGCTTGTATATTAAACAATAAAACATCAAAATTTGAAGATAATTGATACATGAGTTTCATGGAAATGAAAATTTGGGAATGGCCAGGCCGGAAACAAATCTCTTTGAGTCAACTTTGAGTCTTTTTTTGTTTTTGAGACAGACTCTTGCTCTGTCACCCAAGCTGGAGTGTAGCAGCGTGATTTTGGCTCACTGCAACCTCCACTTCCTGGGTTCAAGCAATCCTCTTTCCACAGCCTCCAGAGTAGCTGGAATTACAGGCACACGCCACCACACCCAGCTAATTTTTGTATTTTTAGTAGAGACAGGGTTTCACCATGTTGCAGGCTGGTCTCAAACTCCTGAGCTCAAGTGATCTGCCTGCCTCAGTCTCCCAAAAGTGCTGGGAATGCAGGCGTGAACCACTGTGCCTGGTCAACTTTAAGTCTTTCTCCTTGAACATTTCTCCTGATTTGCTGTTGACTCTCATTCAGTTGGCTGTCACATCCTTCTGGTTTTGTTTTTCAAAGACCTTGTACATCTTGTCCCTCACTGGGTCTGCATCCTAGTGCCTGAGATGAGAACTACAGATCCCCAGGACTGCCCACTTGGGTGCTAGGTCCTTTTAGCATCCTCTAAATTTCCACACCATCAACATAATCATGATGTTCTCCAATGTAAGAGGATGGGTAAAACCCAGGAAAATGAAAATTGGAAACTTCTGACCCAGGAGTCCTAATTCTTTGAATGCTTCTATGAAAATCTTTATTCTGATGCATAAAAATAGCCACTCAAGGCTCTACAATTCACATGGATTGTAATTTTAAAAACAAACAATAGCAGCAAGCTCAATGTTCACAAATCAGAGACTTGAATGGATTGTCTTGGCTATGAGATGCTGTTTGCTTGCAGAAAGTGCTAAGGAGTAGTTACATGCATGGACACAGAAACACATCTAAGGTGTCTCAAGAAAAAATAGTGGGCTGCGGAGTACTGTGTATATTTTATTTTATTTTTTTGAGACGGAATCTCGCTCTGCTTCCCAGGCTGGAGTGCAGTGGCCCAACCTTGGCTCACTATAACCTCTGCCTCCTGAATTCAAGCGATTCTCCTGCCTCAGCCCACCAAGTAGCTGGGATTACAGGTGCGTGCCAACACTCATGTCTAATTCTTGTATTTTTTGTAGAGATGGGGTTTCACAATGTTGTCCAGGCTGGTCTCAAACTCCTGACTTCAAGTGATATGTCCACCTTGGCCTCCCAAAGTGCGGGTATTACAGGCATGAACCACTGTGCCCAGCCCATTTATTTTGTTAAAAAATAAAATCTGGAAGGAAATAAACAGTGGAGGGTAATTATCTTGAAAGATGTGGTTATAAGGAATGTTCACGTTTTATCGCTAATATCTGCTTACATTTTGTTCACAGTTTAAATCTCCTTATTTAGCAATCACAATCACACACACAATATAGTGAGTGTGTTGGACAAACAAATTTGTTACTGGGAATCGAAGGATCATTACGTGTGGGCCCATGTGACCTTCTCAAGGTATGCCCTACTTATGTTCTGCAGCCTGCAAATTCACCACAATACTTGCTAGCTACTTCCAGAATATGCCTTGCATTTTGATATGCTTGCCTTTTTATATGAAGTCCCCAAGATCTAGAGTGCCCTCTGCAGGGCTGCTGGGAAACCATAAATTACCTTGAACACCTTGCCTGAGCACACTTTCCTGTGGCTATGGCTGCATGCAAAGCTGCACGGCTAGCTCATGGACACAGCACCACTCGAAAGGTCAGTCTGACCTGAAGGTCAGTCTCTGCATCTTCCGCAGCGGTCACCTGCATACTCAGGTAGGACCTGGCCATCTCTCTCTACCATTGTGGGTCCCTTTCCAAAAGTGTCCTGTGTGATTATCTTTATTTTCTTGGCATAGGAAATGGCTTTCAGTGAATTTCTGTTACAGAATGTAACACTTTACACAAAGACCATTTGCTTGGTGATTGCTTTTGGAGTTATTGCTTGCAATGGATTCAGTCTGACATCCTTGTCGTGGAATCTATTGTAAAGCCTCAAGCACATGACTTAAGATTGCAAAGCTCCACTTTCTTTATACGTGAAATGGGGAGGAAAACGGTAGCCCTCCCATAGCAAGCTGAGGAACTCAATCGAACAATGCACAAGAAACAGCATTGTGCCTGGTATGGAATGTGTTCGAACATGGTTGTCTATTAGCCTGCTGTTATGAATATCAGAGGCCATGCTGGTTAGTTTTGCTTGACTTACACTTACTAGGAACAAAGAAATGTTCTTCAAATATATGAAAGGAGTTCAAAGGAAAAAAAATTGACTGCTGGTTAAATTAGACTTTGACTTTAAAATTATGTAGATGATAAAGGGAGATTGTATGTTCTCTGATAGTATTTTAAAAAATGAATTCGATACCATTTATTTCTTAATAACTTTGCATAAAGGGGGTATGTATATATTTATTCCATCTGCTGCTAAGTGTTTGTTATGCGTTTAAAGTCAAAGGAGAAAGACAAGGCAAAAAAACACATCATAGCTTTTACTTATACTATGAAATTTATGGAAAATGCTCACTCAACAAACATGTATGATGCAGTCATGATGACCCAAGCAATGTGCTAAATCTGGGGGAAAATGATGCAATAGTTCAGTGCATTTCCATAGATATCTTGAAAAATTATGGAGAAGGTTTTTTTTTTTTTCATTTACATGTGTTTCTAATGAGAGCATTTTAAAACTTATTTGCATGGAAACTAATATTTTTCTGCATCAAAGTATAGAGATAAAACACATATTAAGATCCATCTTTTGTACTTCAATGTGATTCAGGGCACTGTGAAATGCATATAAGTAAAAAGACAACTTATACAACACTATATGAGATGAATTAGAATTCATATTAGATGAATGAAATATTAGATAAAGTAATGCACACATATTAGATTATTTAGAACTTATATGCAATCACATGCATAGTAGCAAAGTAAATATGACAGCACACAAAATAGCTAAAATCCCAGTGGAATGTTGAGTTTCAGGAATAGAAAGGTTATTGAAGAAGACAGACAATATTTTCTACAACTGAGGAAGGGCAAATTATGTGTGTATTGTACCTTAAGCTACACACTAAAATTGTCCTGCTGGCTTGCTCCTTTAACCACACTCTCTGCCTCTTTAAGTTCTTAATTATTTATACTATTTTTCCAATTATACTTTAAGTTCTGGGGTACATGTGCAGATCGTGCAGGATGGTTTTATATGTTCTAACATTAAGGTTTTTGTAGTCTTAGCACTTTTCTTTTTGAAGACAGCTACATCATAACTCTCATCTTCCTGTTATCCTCAGACACAACGCATACACCTGGGATGCCTTTTCCAAGCCTGAAGTCAGAAACGTCCTACAAGACCTGAAATGCTGGCTTCATTTTCAGACTGTATCTGAGAAATCAGTGTGATTCTCTTTTCACTACGTGCAATTCTGTTTTTACTAAGCAGGAGAGATGTTGGATTTGAGAGCAGTTACAGAGTTCCATTATATTTCTTACTATATTGAAGTTTATTGTTATAATGGCTAACAATTTGTCATTTTTGATAACTCTGTCCCAGTGGTGCTTGGAAGTCTTTATTTACGGAGAGATTTAAATAGCTGCGGCTAAGATTTTTCTCTGAGAATTAATGTACAAAACAAAACCATTAAATGGATCACAAACCAGAGCAGCTAGTCAAACTTACCTCTGTTTTAAAAACTACGTTTTAAGCAACCATCACAGTAACAATTCTCCACTTAAGAACTTTTATCTCACAAACTCTCATAGGCTCCAACAATGCAATTCTCCTGGGCAATACACACACACACACACACACACACACACACACACACACACACACACCACTCTTCCATGCACAGACAGCTCTGTGCACACACAGCACATGGTGGCTATGTTGGGTCCATTATATTTTGGTCATGACTCTTGTGTTTAACAAAATATAATTAACTTTATAATATCCCCAAAAGCAATAGAAGAACCAGAGTTGGGGTTAATTGTGGGGGGGAAAACACAGATTTTAACATAACAAAACGTAATTGAGATAAAATATTTAGCAAGCATTTGGGGGTTAATCCATGGATTCATTCAACAGGTCTTCATGGATGCTTAAACTACACTAGGCATGCTTTGTCCCTAGTGTTGAAGGCAAACAAATGAACAAGATAAACAGGATCTTCGATGTCAGAAAATTCACATTCCATCATGGGGAGACAGACTGTGTGCAAGCAAAAGTTAAATAATGTACTGCATGAGTTTCCTCATTGTTGCCATAACACATGCCACAAGCTTGGTGGCTTAACACACACTTAGTATCTGATACTTTTGGAAATCAGAGGTCTAAAATGCTTCTTCAGGGTTGGTACCTTATGGAGGGTAAATGGAGGACCTGTTCCTTGTTTCTCCCATCTTTTAGAGGCTTCCAACTCATGGAATCCTCTTCCATGTTCACAGCCAGCAGCATAGCATCTTAATCTCTGTCTGACCTCTGTTTCACCTTCAGATCATCTATTGTTCCAAGCTTACAGTTTCTGTCTTATAAGGATATTTTTTATTACATTGAGCTCACCTGGACATGTGTGGATACTCTCTCCATCTGAAAATTTTTATCACATCAACCAAGTCAGTCTTACCACATAAGGTAGGATGTGAACACATGTAGGGGGCTGTTATTCTGTCCTTACAGCAGGGGTCCCCAAGCCCCCAGGCCATGGACCAGTTTTGGTTAAGGACTGGGCCAGCAAGAGGTGAGTGGTGGGCAGATTACCACCTGAGCTCCACCTTCTGTCAGTTCAGCGGTGGCGTTAGATTCTCAGAGGAGTGCGAATCCTATTGTGAACTGTGTATGTGAGGGATCTAGGTTGCCTGCTCCTTATGAGAATCTAATGCCTAATGATCTGACATGGAACAGTTGCATCCTTAAACCTTTCTCCTACATGAAAAAAAAATTATATTCTGTGAAACCAGTCGTTGGTGCCAAAAAGGTTAAGGACTGCTGCTCTGCAGGTTGCCTGACTTATTATTGAGTGCGGAGATACTTTTATATATTCTAGATCCAAGTGAATTCTCTGCTCTATTGATTGAAAATGTTTTCTCTCAATCTGAAGCTTGCTTTCTGAGTTCTTCATGGTGTCTTGAAGTCCCTGCCAATACATTCTTACATTTTGTGTTCTATGTAAGAAACTTTTGCATAACTCTAGCTGGCAAATATTTGCTCCTAAGTTTTCTTCTAAACAAAGTTTCTCTGAAGAGGTAGAAATGAAAGGAAATAATGACAAGGAAGCAGCTACAAGATGATGAAAGGGAAACATTCCTAAAAAGAATTACAAGTTGCAAAGTTTCAAATGGGAGACAGGTTTAAAGGGTGAGGAGAACAGAAGGCGTCCCAGCGTAGCTGACTCATAATTAGCAAGGAAATGTGAAAGAATGGTATTCCAGTAGTAGGCAAAGTGAGTTCACACTTGAAAGAGAGAGTAAAATGTTGGGATTTATTATAAAGCAATGACAAGGCATAAAAGTTGAAACATGGCAGTGATGTGATAGGATTTACAGTTTCGTAAAGCTCATCAGAGCCACTGGTGGACGTGACTGCAAGAGGCTGCATTTGGAAGACATCCACGGCAGTCGTCCAGGTGAAAGTTGGTCTTGGCTTTAACCAGGTCAGTGGCAGTCAGGGTGGAAGACATTCAATATCTTCTGGACATATGTTGTCAGGGTGCTTCAGGTTTTGGTGGTAATACAAGATGTGAATATAGGTAGGAGTGGGGATTTGATGTTTGCTCTGGTTTGGGTTCACGTTAAATTTGGGTATGTGTTTGTGAAGAGTGAAGTGTGTCGGTTGTAACCAAGTTATTGAACTTGGGTAGTGCCCTTGGGATGGGGATGTATCTTCTGGGATTTCCACCCTGTCTGAGTTACACACACATTCAAGAGTCCTAGGACTGTAGCCAAATGACTGAATCAATCTCAGCTTCTCTTCTGTCTGCACACTGGGCTTTACCCATTGTGTGACTCTCATAAATGGAAGCTCCTTCTCTCTATGACATTGAACAAAATGACAAATGTGAAAGAAGACCTTCATGCATTATAAACCTCCATGGAAATGTAAGATTCTATTATTATCTTGTGCAGGAAGATAATTATTAATGGCTGGGTGGTAGTGATGATTAAGAAAAAACACTAATAGCTTGTTGTGTTTACACTGATTTTAGTCCAAAACACAATATCTTCATTGTTGAAGAAGTGTTGATCGAAGTGCTTTTGTATATAAAAAAGGCATGTCAAATAAGATCACATGTTAAGTATTTTATATACACACACACACACACACACATATTATATACACTTTAGACATGTTTATGTCTAAAATGATTCCAAAGAACAGCATAGGCTTATTTCATTATCATTGCAACAGTCTCAAGGCTGCCAAACTTGACAGACAAGGTCAGAAAGTTAAAAATAGAGATTCAAATGAAAACATGTTCACTTTTTCCCCCTGATGCTTCAATCACTTAATGACCCTAAGCTGCTTCTCACTGTATGACTCAGCAGCACTGAAAATTAACCAGAGACAGAGAGGAGAGACAGAGACAGAGAGAGGGACAGAGACAAAGAGAGAGAAAGACAGAGAGAGAGAAAGAGAAAGAGAGAGAGAGAGAGAGATCGCTAAGTACCTCCAAGCACAGGGGCATTCCTTTATTTCAGGAACACATATTTATTAAGAGCTCTTCTGCAACCTGCAAGGTGTTTGCATGGTAAGTGAGGGCAATGTCTCCTAGCCCTTATGGTACCGACAGCCTCGGAGGGCTGATCTATCTCAGGATATATCCACACAACCTTGAGTTGTCTGTAAAAATTCAAATTGCATAGGCTCCACTGCTGACTTCTAAATAAGGATCACTGGTGGTACGATTCAGCAGTAGGCATGGAAATGGAAAGTTATTTGAATGCATATTCACGATTTGGGGAGCACTGCATATTCAAGATTTGGGGAGTACTGCTTTGGGCAGATGCATTGGGCAGCTGTAGCTACACGGTGTTAGGCTTTTACAAATAAACTTAGCACAGCCCAGGTAGTATTTTCTAGATTTAAGGATGAAGGCTGCCGCAACACACAATGGGAAGAGTCTGTCTTTAGTGAGGCAGACTCGGGTTTTGCTGTCTTATTCTTAGTATCATAGGTAAAGCTGACAGCCACTGCGGAAGGAAAGAACAAGGAACCACCATGGCCATCTCCTCCTTTTATCTCCAACATCATAACTGCTCTTCACCAAGAATCAGAGGAAAAATGGAAAAGGTTTCTCTTGTCGAAAATAAAAATCCCAGAACCAAATGCTTTTTCTCTCTCTCTCTCTTTTTGCTACATCTGCCAAAAACTGTGAAGTCAAATTTATGCTCAACTCCAGTACCAGAATTTCTTTGTTCCTTTTGCTTCATGCGTCAGATTTGGCCTCTTTTATTTTTTGGGGGAAAAAAAAGAACTGGAGGAATAAGTTCTAATGTTCCATGGTACTGTAGGGTGACTATAGTTAAAAATAATACAATATATAGTTTCAAATAGCTAGAAGGATGAAATTGAATGTTCCCAACACAAAGAAATGACAAATGCTTTAGACAATGGATATGCTAATTACTTGGATCTGATCACTGTACATGTATTGGAACATCATTATGTGCCCCATAAATATGTACAATTATTACTCGTTAATTAAAAATAAATAAAATGTGGGGGGTACTTTATGCTGTGCTGCCTCAAACTGTCTTTAAATTAAGCAAAACTAATTTAAAAGCTATATGAAGGCTGAGTGCAGTGGCTCACACCTGCAATCCCAGCACTTTGGGACGCTGAGGCAGGTGGATCACTTGAGGTCAAGAGCTCGAGACTACCCTGACCAACATGGTGAAAACCCATCTCTACTAAAAATACAAAAATTAGCTGGGCATGGTGGTGGGTGCCTGTAATCCTAGCTACTTCGGAGGCTGAGGCAGGAAAATGCTTTGAACCCAGGAGGCAGAGGTTGTAGTGAGCTGAGATCGTGCCACTGCACTCCAGCCTGGGCTACAGAGGGAGACTCCATCTCAAAAACAAACAAATAAAACAACAAGAAGAACAAACAGAAACCATATGAAGATATCTATGTATATCTGTATCTTTTTATTGTGTATGGGATAAGTTTGCCATTTTAACAATTTTAAAATGTACGGTTCAGTGGGATTCATTACATTTACAACGTTGTATGATTATCACCACCACCTATTTCCAAGCCTGTTTGTCACTACAAACAATAACTCTAACTATTAAGCTATAAGTCCCCATTGGGCAAATACTTTTTATTTATGAGAAAGGGTCTCCCTTTGTCATCCAGGCTGAAGTGGTGCCATCTCGGCTCACTGCAACCTTGAGATGCATTGGGCATCTCTAGCTAAAGCAATCCTGTACTGAAGCAATCCTCCCGACCCAGCCCCCAAGTAGCTGGAACTACAGACTTGCACCACTGCACTCAGCTAATTTTTGCATTTTTTCATAGAAACAGGGTTTCACCATGTTGCCAAGGCTCATCTCAAACTGCTAAGCTCAAGTGATCTGCCTGCCTTGCCCTCCCGGAGTGCTAGAATCACAGGCATAAGCCACTGTATTAGTCCATTTTGACGCTGCTGATAAAGACGTGCCTGAAACTGGGCAATTTACAAAAGAAACAGGTTTAATGGACTCACAGTTCTATGCGCCTGGAGAGGCCTCACAATCATGGTGGAAGGTAAAAGGCAAGTGTCACATGGCAGCAGACAAGAGAAGAGAGCTTGTGCAGGGAAACTCCCCTTTTTAAAACCAACAGATCTCATGAGACTTATTCACTATCATGAAGGACCTGCCCCCATGACTCACTTACATCCCATTGGGTCCCTCCCACAGGAATTCAAGATGGGATTTGAGTGGCTACACAGCCAAACCATGTCAGCCACCATGCCAGTCTTTTGGGGAAATACTTTGAATGGTGTTCATATGTTGAGTTACCCATATTCTGAGCTAAATCTGTTTCATTATGTATGACGTCTGCATTTAATGACCAATCTGATCACACTAACCATTCCTACAATTGATCTTGTTGACCAAGACACTTAAACACACATTTCTCCAAGAGTAAACATTCAAAATAGCCCTCAACTTCTTAAGACTCTTAAAATCATGTTGTTGGTTTGTAATCTACATTAACTTAAGTAGATTGTGTTTCCTTTAATTAAGAGTGGGGGGGATATCAGGAAATGATGGAAAACAGAATGCATTTTATCTAATTCTACAAGATTGACTTGTAAATTTACAAAAATCCTCCACTTTGCAAAGACTTCTGGTCAGCCAAGATGTATCTGGGTCCACAGCAATTTGACGAATATGGAATTGTGGCTAAATTTCAATGGGATGCCTCCAAAACCCAGCATAATGTTCAGTTTCCAAGAAAGATCCCATTAGGTTCAACACATAGTGCTTTACAAAATGAAATTACATATTCTCTTACTTCTAAATGCTTTCAAGGCAAACACAAAATGAAAAAAAAAATCTCTAATTGACCACCACATTTAAATAGAAACTTCAAAAAGCACCTAACATCTTTATGCAAAATGTCTTAAAATTTTTTAAGTTCTTTTCACACATTACCTCATTTCCTTTGTGTTCCTGAATCTAAGATGGCTTTCAGCAAACAATTTTTCTAGTGTCCTGGCTTATGTTCATGACCAAACACACATATTATTTTAAAAGCATTGGGTCACAATGTGGAACCAACCCAAATGCCCATCAATCAATGAGTAAATGAAGAAACTGTGGTACATGTATACACAATGGACTACTACTCAGTCATAAAAAGGAATGAATTAATGGCATTCATAACTACCTGAATGAGATTTGAGACTATTATTCAAAGTGAAGTAATTCAGGAATGGAAAACCAAACATCTAATGTCCTCATTCATAAGTGGGAGCTTAGCTATGAGGATGCAAAGATGTAAGAATGACACAATGGAGTCTGGGGAGTTGGGGGGAAAGGAGTGGGAATGGAGTGAGGGATAAAAGACTACAATTTGGGTTCAGTGTATAGTGCTTGAGCAATGGGTGCACCAAAATCTCACAAACCAGCACTAAAGAACTTACGCATGTAAGCAAATACTACTTGTTCCTCCAAAACCGATGGAAATAAAAATATTTTTAAAAGTCCCAATTCATTAATAATAAGTTTTTTTGCAAGTAGACAGCTGCTTATCACCCAAGTTCTTTTATTACCTTCTTCTCCTAGCCCTAAACTGCCCACCTCATAAACTTGGTGAAAATATATTCTTTCTACCCTCATCATGCACACTAAACATTTACTGATGCCTACGTCCTAGTGGCAGAGATTCTTAATTAGCTGTTTTGAGGTTAGGGTATAGGCACATGTATTTCAAACACATACATATAGCTGAATGCTTTTAATGAAAATTAAATTTTGTGATCTACACATTTAAAGGAAAGGCAAATGAAAACAATGACACTCTCTTTTCCATAACAAAATTCTTCTTCTCATTTTCTTACATTGCTAATTTCTTATGGAAATCAATGAACTGTCCCATCAAACTTTATCAAGCATAAACATCACTGGTGGGCTTAGGAAAGAAATAATAGTTTGCAACCCACACCCCAAATTTTAGATTCAGGAAGCCTCCTCCCAGGTATAGGATCCCAAAATTTGAATTTCTAACAAGTTGCTACTTTGTGAGTCAGACTTTGAACATTACTCCTGAAGAACACTCCATGTTCTAGAATTAACAGAAAGTTTCCTAATCATGTCTTGTTTTTCTTCCTCCTGTAAACTAATACTTAGTTTACAGATTTGATTAAGGTTATGGTGCCCTTTATATGAAATAAGGCACCTAGGAACTTCTCTGTACTTTATATTGAATTTAATAAGGACTTATATGATACCTGCTAGTGTTATTTTTAATCATCTTAAGAGTGGTTGATAATTGCATTCAGGTGGTAATGAATCCCACCATTTATATATGTATGAAAACCTACTAAGTTTTTCATATCATAAGAGATAATTTCCTAGATCTCTTATTGATATGGTTTGGCTGTGTCCCCACCCAAATCCCATCTTGAATTGTAGTTTCATTGCTGCATGTTGTGGAAGGGACCAGGTAGAGATAACTGAATCATAGGGGCAGTTTCCCCCATCCTGTTCTCACGGTAGTGAGTTAGTTTTCACAAGATCTGATGGTTTTACAAGGGACTTCCCTCTTCACTGGGCACTCATTTCTCTCTCCTGCCACCACCATGTGAAGAAAGACATGTTTGCTTCCCTTTCTGCCATGATTGTAAGTTTCCTGAGGCCTCCCCAGCCATGTGGAACTGCAAGTCAATTAAACCTCTTTCCTTTATAAATTACCTAGTGTCCAGCAGTTCTTTATAGCAATGTGAGGCCACATTAATATATTTATTTAATTTAGGGTTTCACAAAATAATGATTTTCTGATAGCATTGTTCTTTCTGCATATATTATCTGGAATTTTATTTGTAATCATCAATTTTTTAGTTACTCTGAAATTCAGTATATATACAAAATGTGGGAAAAAAGCATGATTCTTTTATTGATCCAGATTCAGAAAAATGTGATTGTGGCCTAGTAATATAACCAGTGAATTTTATTCTGGGTGTCATGATGAATACATGCACTTTTATGTGTTTATCATTTTAAATCCAGTATACATATTATTCTTACAGATGTTCTAATTGTCCCATTGTAGCTGGGCAGAGTTTCTTCTGGTTGACATTTGGGCCTTTGTGCTTTTATTGTTTCTTTGTTTTAAACATATACATACACAAGCATATGTCTCTCTCTCCGCTCCCCCCGCCAAGAGATATATTCTATCGCTAGAGAAAATACACACACATATATATATACACACACACACACACACACACATTTATGTTCTTAGAGACTGTTTCCTAATCATGTGTCTATAGAGAATATATATTCTCTATCTATTAAGAGACTGTATCTTTATAGCTCTAACATATCTCTGTATATCCTATCTATCTATCTATCTATCTATCTATCTATCTATCTATCTATCTGTCTGTCTATGTATTTCAAGGTTTGCCCTCTACTGCTGGCCCCAAAGTGCCAGGAGGATATACATATGTATGTATGTAAACAAAATTATCAACAATGGTTTTCTTTTGTTAAAAGATTTTTCTTCTGTATGCTCTTTGATATTGTAAATTTAGAGCAATGAAGATATATTGTTTTGGCAATCAGACAATTAGAAAAATACAAAAGATTGTATTTAAAGGAAATAAGATATCGTCTGAAATGGAATACAGAAAGACAGTTCACATACAAAAAAGGTGTTTTATGGCCTTGGAATAGTTTCAGGAAGGAACAAAAATGCAGGACTGTTCTTGAATCCCTACAGCCAGCATTTGATCAATTGTACTTTCTGTAGCATATCTGGGAAATGACTGGGAACAAACTGTATGTGGGGATGTAGAATGTGTCAACAAACTTGAAGAGAAATCATTAAGTATTATGTTTGGAGTTCAGCCCAAAGCAAATATTTCTGTATTATAGGCTCTTCTAACAGATGGATGGTACAAGCGGTTCAATACTATTCTTGGCTACGTCCTCATAAAAGCACCAGGGGGAACATGAATGCAGGTAGAAGAGAATTTACCTTAGTTCTTGCAGTGCTAAAACCAGTCCTTCAAAAAGACACTCCATCCACCATGCATGTGCACAGGGATTAGAACTCACATCCCTGGTGTGAGTCCACTACCCAGCTGGTAATTATTCCTGCCTGTAATCTGAAGGGTTTTACATGGGTTTCAGTTCTAACTTCTCCCATGCTTGACTAAGTCTTTCTCCACTCAGATGTCTTACTCGAGCCTAAAGCTCAGTGTGCACTATATTGAGCTAAACATCTTTTTTTTTCATTCAAACTGGTCTCTTATTTCCTGTGTTAATATCAAAAGTATGTATCCAGCTACACAGGTTAAAACAGTTGAATTTGTATTTTTACCAAGGCCTCTCTTTGTAGAATCCCAGTATTTGGCTAACATCTTGGGCACACTGATTTTTAGTGTTCAAATCGGTTGTCACATCCATTAATTTCTTTTCATTCCCACACTCATCTGCAACTCCAGGGCAAAAATCTGTATCCACTTTACATCGCTGCCTGCCAGTTTTTCCTTCCGGGTCTAAACTTTTCAGAATTCCCACACTTGGTGTTCTATCCTTATGCTAAGTCTCAATTAAAATGTATTTTGCACAGGAAGGTTTAATAGCTGTGTTATGGCTGGGTGTGGTGGCTCACATCTGTAATCTCAGCACTTTGGGAGGCCAAGGAGGGTGAATCATGAGGTCAGGAGTTCAAGACCAGCCTGGCCAATATGGTGAAACCCTGCCTCTACTAAAAAATACAAAAATTCGCTGGGCGGGGTGGCACGCGCCTATAGTCCTAGCTACTCGCGAGGCTAAGGCGGAGAATTACTGGAACTCGGGAGGCTGAGGCGGAGAATTGCTGGAACCTGGGAGACAGAGGTTGCAGTGAGCTGAGATCATGCCACTGCACTCCAGCCTGGGTGACAGAGCGAAACTCCGTCTCAAAAAAAAAACAAAACAGTTGTATTATATAAAGAAGATTAAGATCCTAGGCTTGTCTTTCAAAGCCATAAACACAATCTTTGCTCATCTAATATTTGTTTAATATCTTCCTTCTGCTCAATCAGAATAGTCCTTTGAACTCTTTGTTCTTATATTCATAGTATGTCTGTCTTATGCTTTCATTACATAGATACTAAATAAATGAATAAAAGTCCTCTCAGGTTGACAGGTGGCCTCAGGGACAACTCTCTTCCAAGCAATCGTATGACGAGGAGGGGGTTTACCTCAGCTTGAAGTCTTTTCCAGTAGAGGGGAAGGAGATTTACAGTATGATAGAGTTGTTTAAATTTTTTAACAGTGAACAAATATTTTAGACAGTTTACTTGCTGGATTCATTTATCTTTCAATAGACAATAAACGGCAGAGCTTTTGAAATGTTATTCATTGATAGTGCAATCATATATTATTTACCAAGAATGTGTAGCGTATTTCCTGCTGCAGTGACTTCCGTGTGAAAATGCTGTCACTGAGCTTCCCAGAAGCCCCTTGGTGCTCTTCCATCCATCAGCAAAGATATCATATGGATAGAGCTTGCAAATCACCTTAGTCCTGTCATACGGTTAGAGAAAGATTTATTTTTTAATTTTTAATTTTTTTAAGAAACGGTGTCTTGCTATGTTGCTTAAGCTGATCTTGAATTCCTGGGCTCAATGATGATCCTGCCTCAACCTCCTGAGTAGCTGGGACTACAAACGTGCACCACCATGCCCAGAGGAAGACTCATGTTGGTTTTAGTTGATCTGCTGATTAATCTGTTGTTGGAAAATGCAGTGATTATTATTTGTGAAGCTTTGTTAGAAAGACAGAAGCTTGTCTATTTTGAAAAAAAAAAATCTACAAAAGATTTAATAAACTAGTACATATTTTAAAATAGACTTTGCTACATATATTTTACAACATGTATATGTGTAGTCAGGGCATAGTGGCTCACGCCTGTAAGCCCAGCACTTTGGGAGGCCGAAGTCAGTGGATCACCCGATGTCAAATTCGAGACCAGCCTAACCAACATGGTGAAACCCTGTCTCTACTAAAAATTTACAAAAATTACCCAGGCATGGTGGCATACACCTGTAATCCCAGCTACTCCAGGGGCTGAGACAGGTGAATCACTTGAACCCAGGAGGCAGAGGTTTCAGTGAGCCCAGACTGTGCCACTGCAGTCCAACCTGGGTAACAGAGCAAGACTGTGTCACAAAAAAAAGATGTATATGTGTATATGCATCTTATAAAATATATCTGTGTATATGTACATACATATATATACACACCTACAATGTAGTGTGTGTATATATATATGCATGCATACACGTGCACACACACATATTTTACACTTACTATTTTGATATTCTATAAGATTTTGTTTAAGCTAATATGTATAACTAGAATATTATTGAATAATATAATGGAAAAGAAATATCTTTCTTTCCTATCTTAGTTTCATGGCTAAGACCCCTATGACAAAAGACACATTAAGCAGAGGAAACAGTGCACTTCATTTAATAACAGTTTTAAATGACACAGGAGCCTTCACAAGGCAATGAAGACCCAAAGAAACAGGGAACCCTGTGTATTTTTATGCTTAGATTCTTAGGCTTCATAAAGAGTGGACAGTCATGGGCAAGGATGATTGGAGGAAAAATGTATATGATCTAATGGGAATAAACTGGGGAGAACGTAGCAAGGTAGCAAGGTCTGTGTGTTCAGATTCTCCTCTGTGTCCTTTTGTCTTCAGAGATAAGAATGTTCTATTCCTCTTGGTACAGAGAGTCACCTCTCATAGGAGGGTCTTATGACCTGGCTTTAGGGAAAAAGGATGGGGTGAAGGTCAGAGAGAACCTTCCTGTTTCTGCTGTTTTCTCAAAGGCTAAGTTGCCATATCTTGGGGTGGTATGCCCTATCAAGAACGCTCATTAAGTAGTTCTTGATAGGGCATACCACCCCAAAATATGGGGTGGCTTCTTTCTGTAGTTATAGACTGTGATAAATTAATTAGCCCTATATAGGACAGATGCAAATTTTTTGAAAAGAGTAACTGGCAGTTGACCAACAATAAGAAATGTAGATAACAAAACACTATTCTCATGACATCTGATGCTTCTGTGCAGTAGCACTTATGGTGTGTCCATAAATCAGCAGGGACCCTACTTTGTGGAGGCAGGTAGATGCACAAATCCTCATTCCCTCCCCTACAACGACAGAATACAAATTGTGGGGGATAGGCCCCAGAATGTGCCTCAAATATAATACATATATGCTGAAAATATTAGGTCAAACTTGACATAAAACAGAGAAAACTCCTTGTTTAAAGCACATATGAAAACCTGTAATAATCTGACGATGTTGTAGGACAGGAAGGAAGCTTCCATCAGACTCAAATGATCAATACGATAGGAATTCACCCTATGAATCTAATGTGGTAAAATCAGAAGTTAGTGCAAATAATTAGATTTTAAAAATCTGTATGTTATAACAGATTCATCCCTACAGCCTCCAGAAAGGATTTCAGCCATGGGAGACCCTAAGAACAGGACCAAGCTAGGCTCCACTGCAGCAGGATTTCTGACATACAGAACTCTGATGTAATAAATGGCTATTCTTTTATGCTGCTAAATTTCTCGTAATTTGTTATGACAAATTTAACAAAATGTATACAGCAAACAGACAAATGCAGAAAGGGAATATAATAGACATGTGAAAACATACAAATATGTTTTTATTCATATATACAAAAAATTGATATGTAATAAAGTTCACAAATCAAGAAGGAAATAAAGGATGGTTTTAAGTACATCAAAGAAATCATCTGTCCAAGGTGGACTAACAGCAAGTCTACCACCTAAAATGAGTGAATAATTTGTGTTTTTATACAAACTTTCCCAGAGAGCAGTAATAAATGTTCTTTTACTCTTTCTACACAGCTACTATTTGTGGATGCTAAAACGAGAAAATCTCAACAAAGAAAAATTACAGCCTATCAGATTTTGTACAGAGAGAGATACAAAAAACATGATTAATACCTAACGGCAAATACAAAAACAGTATAAAGAATATATTGAATATCAAACTAAGCTTAACATTAGAAAGTTAAACTATTTAATTTACCACATGAAAAAATTAAACACAAAGCAGGGATAATCTTACAAGACAAAGAAAAATGTCTTGAACCAATTTATAATTTTATGTTATCAAATTACGGAAAGAAATAAACATTTCTTTACCTGAAAATGGTAGTTTATTTATATCTTACGCCAAACATTATACATAATGATAAAACATTGGAAGCCTTTTGTCTAAAGACAGAACAAATCAAAGACAGCCAACTTCATTTCTGTTCAATTTTGGATTCAATGCAGTGAACGTAAGGAGGACAGGAAACTCTGATACTGTTCTTGGGTAAATGAAACCGTTCAACCTCTTCAACAGTTTTTAACCTGAGAGTGTATATCCAAATATGCAAATAAAATATAGTCCAGTAAATATATTTCTAGGTGGAAAAACTTCTGCATTTTTTTTTCAAGAAGAGACACACACAGAATGCTAATAGCTAAACTCTTTACATAAGGCCAATTCAAATATCCAGCTTCTGAAAGACTTAAATATCTTGCAGTATAGCCACTGGATGGGGTTCTATGTATCAGTGAACATGAATAAACTACAGCTCCAAGTATCTTCATGGTTAAAATAAAAAAAACATACTACTCAATGAAAAAGGAAATGCTAGGTCAAGAAGACCATAGGATGATCCCATTTATAAAAGATCAAAAGCAGACCATATAATATATTCTTTGGGTTATCCTGGTAGTGACAATTTTGTAGAAATAAAATTTAGTAAATGAAGGAAATAATGAATGAGATTCACAAAAGTGGTTACCCTTAGGACAGGTTCAAAGACATACAATTTATAAAAGGTATTGAGAGGAATCCAAAAATCTTCATCATGTTCTAATTTTAATTCAAGTTGTGCACAGAAAGATGTTCATTTAATTATTCACATCCATATTATGAAACATTAGCTAATAAGAAAAGACACAAATAAAAGATTAAAATTGTCTATGGAAGTTGGAAGTAGAACTGCACAAAACTTGAAGTCTAACAAAATGATACATCCTTGCAGTAACTGTAGGTCAAATCCGGCAGTTTAACAATGGGAGTGATCACTAACCTTAAATTTTCGAATCCTATGAAAACCAGGAATTTAAATTTGTGGTCAAGTACCAGATAGACATGAAAATAATTGTTTATCTGGAATGAAGAAAATTATACGTGTTCTAATTCTTCCCAGTCTTGTGCTAAGAGATCTTTCATTAACTGGAACAAATTAATCTAAATAATTAAGTTTCAATATTTATAAAGGCATTTTATTAAAATGGTTTTTAAAACTAATGCTCTACCATTCTCAGTTGCCCTGTCTCGAGAAATTATTACTGATTATACATTTTACTGGTGGTTTCCAGAGAGGAATGAACACGTGGGCGTTGTTTTGCAAGAAAATTCCCGGCTACCTCCCCTGAGAATTCTGATGTATTGGCTATGTTACTGGAATCGGTACATAGTAATTATTCAAATTGCAAGCACAGCTAAGAGACTCAATAAAGCTTCTAAAGGAGTTCCCTCGCGTATGCAAAACTATTTTAACAGCCGCACACATTATTTTAACACAGAGAAGCAAAATTCATCTTCAAAAGAGAACTGCTTTTCAGAGAATTATTTGTTAAATCATGAGTGGCAGAGGGTGAAATCCACAAACAAGAAGAGATGGTGGATCTTTTCTAGCCGATCACGGGAGTTAAGAGTTGAAGCATCCGGAAGAAAATTTCATGTTAGGATAGACAAAAGGTAGTCAGCAAAAGGGATAGATGTTTGATTTAAAAGGTTTATTTTTCCATCTTATCCCATATGATAAAATGCCCCCAGTTTCTTCTCAAATCCTCAGTTAAATCTAATAAACACCCCCCTTTCACCCCACACACACCCTTCTACACATAGCTGAATGAATTTTTTTTTTAAAGCATGGTCTCACTCTGTTGCCCAGGCTGGAATGCAGTGGCATGATCATAGCTCACTGAAGCCTCAGACTACTGGGATCAGGGATCCTCTAACTTCAGCCTGCTGAGTAGCTGGGACTACAGGCAGGTGGTACCATACCCAGCTAATTTTTTTGTATTTCTTGTAGAGACAGCATTTAACCATGTTGGCTAGGCTGGTCTTGAACTCCTGGGATCAAGCAGTCCTCCCACTTTGACCTCCCAAAGCTCTGGGATTACAGGCGTGAGCCACTGTGCCTAACCTTGAGTGGATTTCTGAATTGAGAAGCGGCCCCAGTCTTTCATGTTGGTATGTGAGGTGGAAAACACATCATCCATAAACGACAATAGGTAAAACTGCCACCAAATATAACCATATTAACCTGAGTTCTCATCCATCCTCTGCAAGTAATTGGCAGACATGTTTGGACAGGGAGTTAGAATTCCAGAGCGACTAAAGTTCAGATTTGAGTCCAGATTATTTCTTTATTTACTTTCATTATGAGGATGCCAATTCCATAGGCAGTAATTCCAGAGGCAGGGATCTGGGTTGCTTTTGCTTACAGCTGCCTCCAGGAGCCTAAAATGGTCCCTGGTGCACTGCTGGTACAGGTAACCATCGGTTGGATGAATGCATTTTCAGGGATAGAGAAACCCATATGATCTCAACATAATGCAATTATGTGGCTGGAAATAACACAAGTCTAACCACATGTATTTCACCTTGAAGTCTGTACAAACAGAGATTATGGAGGAAAGTTTCAACATCTTGTTCTCTAACTGTTGCATCTTTTTTCCCCAAAATATATTGGAGAGTTTGTTCAAGTCTGTGGTGTCCGTAGTGGCAGCAGTGCTGCAAACCCCACATCTACCCTATGGGACTGAGAAACTCAAATCCCCAAGTTCAGAACAGGGATAGGTTTTGTATTCAGATTTGTAATTGAGTAGGGTCAGGGTTTGGGTTCAAGTTCAGATTCAGGTAATGATTGAGATCAAAAAAGATTTTGAATGTGTGTATGGATTTTAGCCCAGGCTGGGATCTCATAGTCAGGAGTCAAGGAGCAAAATAAAGATCAAAGGTCAAGGGTTAGGATAAGTTTCAGGTATGAATGAAGGTTCATATTAGGATTTGAGTTCAAGTTCAGGTTGGGGCACGGTTAGATCACTAACTGAATGTCAGGGTAGGAGCAAGGTTCAGTGTTATGTTCAAGGGATTACATTTATTATTAGGGACAATGATCAAAGGTCAGGATTACGATCAAAGGCCATGAATTTGGTGGATGCCTTCAGTGTTCGGATCAGGGGTCAAGAGTCAAGGGTTATTGGCAAAGTCAAGGGTAAGTTCAAAGGTTTACATTAAAGTTAGATTACCTGTTGGGTTGGCCTTGCTTTTGAGTTCAGATTTGGATTCTTTTTCAAGGTTGGGTAGGATTAGGTCTCATATCAAGTCACTAGTTAGGGTTTGGGTTCAAATTTGGGTCCAAATTCTCATTTTCTGTTCAGGGTCATGGGTCAACTCAATGGTCAAGAAGCAATGGTCAAAAGCCATGGATTAATTTAAAGGGTTCAATTTCTGTTTAGGGTCAGTATTAAGTTTAGAGTTAGAACACTACATGGACCCTTATCACCTTCATCTTTATGATAGAAAGTCATAATCAGAAAAACACATGGAGAAGGGAAAACTTAATAATCTATGCATATTTTTAGTAGACATAATTGTTGAAAGATATCAGTAATTAATGATTATAATAAGCTTCAACATGGCACAGGAATATTTTTAGCACAAAAGATATTAGAGAATGGATGCTTTATGATATAGTAATCTAGCCAAAGTACTCAAAGGAATTCTGGTGCATGACCTCTAAGAGTTCACATTAACGTTAAGCCTAGACAATACCACTGTGAGGTACAGAGATTGTGTGTGTGTGTGTGTGTGTGTGTGTGTGTGTGTGTGTGTGTGTGTGTGTGTATGAGGGGAGACAGACAGAGAGATTGTGTGTGTATGTGTATGGGTATGGGGGGGAGACAGAGATAGTGTGTGTGTGTGTGTGTGTAGGGGGGAGACAGAGAGACAGACAGAGAGATAGTGT
>CAUYQU010071853.1:0-10512 GCA_963574635.1 Cheracebus regulus | reverse complement strand
ATTCTTGACACTCGTTTTCCATCAAGCCTTGTTCCGTTACTGATGAGGAACTAGCGTCCTCTGTAGAAGGAGAGACTTTCTGATTTTGAGTGTTCTCAGTTTTTTTTACGGTGGCTTCTTGGCATCTTTATGGTTTTATCCATCTCTTGTCTTTGTAATTACCCACTTTCAAATTAGGTCTCTGAGTGGACGTCCAGCTTGTTAATTCCCAGCTCCGGAATCTATGTAATTTTCACCGTGCGAATTGCAACGCTAGCTAAGACAGCAGCGTTGAAATTCGTGGTGCTTTTCTGCCCGGGGGTCTCCGGTCTGGCTTCTCAGCCCCTTTTTCAATCAGCTGGCTGGACTGCTCTGACTTCCCAGACCTCCAAACATCATCCAAAAGGAGACTCAGTCCTGTTTACTCCGCACCAAGAGCCGCCGAGTCGAGGCGACGGCAAAAAAGCCGCGCCAACCGAAAGGGTCACGCTGGTGACAGGTGGGGCTCCTTCGCTGGGAATGTCCTGGTCCGTGGGCAGCAAAAACTTATCGATAAGTGTGGCGTCCACTGGCTCTCTGCGCTTTTACTGGGAGCTGCAATCCTGAGCTGCTAGTGATTGGCCATCTTGGATCTCTCTCCCTAAATTTTTTTATTAATTGAATTTATGCTGCATAATATTAAATTATATTTGTAGTCTCCATTTTCTTACCACATAATAATTGACAAAAATATTGCTTTTAGCTACTGTTTGTGAGGAACCTATTTGGTGCTGTCTTTATAAGATCAAAAACATTTAGACTATGTTAATATTTACATTAGTAGCTTAGTAAGTATTAATTACAAAACAAAACATAAGATTTTAAAAATCTATTCCTTTTTCAATAGTAGTTTATATAAATACACTGCGGTCTCCCCTTACATGCAGGGAATAAGTTCCAAGACCCCCAGTAGGTTTCTGAAATGGCAGACAAACTTAATCCTATATATACTGTACTACGTTTGTTCTATGCATATGTATCTGTGATAAAGTTTAATTTTATAAATTAGGCATAGGAAGAGATTAACAACAAGTGATCATAAAATAGAACAATTATAATAATATCAAAAGCTATGTGAATATGGTCTTTCCATCTCTCAGTATCTTCCTGCACTGTACTCACTGCTTTTCAGACCATAGTTAACCATGGGTAACTGAAACTACAAAAAGCAAAACTGGATAAATGGCTACTACTGTATTTATTTATCACAAAAGATGTACAATTATTTGAACAGCAACACATATCTGTAATATATTTATTCAATTTACAAATAAGTTTTAATGATTATTTGATATGCAATTACATAAAATATATATAATTATGTTATATGATATATATTTTTATATAATACATAAAAACAACTTTATAATTCTAAAAAGCTCTTTTGATCCAAAAGTTTTATCAGTGTGTTGTATGTCTGTGTGTGTGTGTGTGTAACTATATAAAATATTCATATAATAATGACTGACAGTATTGTAGGCTGAATGCTTGTGTCCCCCTAAAATTTGTACATTGAAGTCTTTATTTCCAGTGTTATAATATTTGGAGATGGGTTATTTGGGATGTAACTAAGTTTAGACGACATGAAATGGAGTCCCCATGATAAAATTGTGCCTTTTTAAGAAGAGGGAGAGGCCATGCATGGTGGCTCACACCTGTAATCCCAGTGCTTTGGGAGGCTGGGGTGGATGGATCATGAGGTCAAGAGATTGAGTCTATCCTGGCCAACATGGTGAAACCCTGTTTCTACTAACCATACAAAAATTAGCTGAACATGGTAGCATGCACCTGTAGTCCCAGCTACTCAGGAGACTGAGGTAGGATAATCTCTTGAACCTGGGAGGCAGAGGTTACAGTGAGCCGAGATCATGCCACTGCACTCCAGCCTGGTGACAGAGTGAGATTCTGTCCCAAAAAAAAAAAAAGAGGAGGGAGAGACACTAATGCAGAGCCTGATTCTATGTGCTTTGTTTGCACTTTCCCATTCAATACATATAAACATTTATGAGGTAGATACTACAATTTTTCTTAGAGACAAAAAAAAAGTAAAGAACAAAAAGGTAAAATAAGTGGCTCACTATCAGATTTAAAAATTAAATTTGAGTCTGCTAAATTTCAGAGTGCAGTATCCATACCATCAGCTTATACTTTTAATGTAAGAAAACCAAAGTAGAACCATATTTAAAAATCTAGAATGTAAATAATATTATGCCAAATAGGAATATCAATGATTAGCCCAGCAGTTTCTAGAGCATTAATATCGGCTTGATGGAAGTATTCTCACAGTTGTACTACATTCTGAGACTCTCCCTATCCAATCATTTCTTCCTTTCATCTCTCACAAATGTCAGACCAGTATCATTATCTGAAGGTGCTACCCACCATTTCTAGATGTTTCCACTTTTTTTAATCTTACAAGCTTTTTTCCTCAACAAATCTCAAGCATGTCTAACCTAATCTTTATGTCTTTTTCTCAGAGGACACAAATACATGCTGTAGTAATTCCCCATTAAGTAGCAATTTTCTCCATTACAGCAAACTTTTGGTCATTTGCCAACCAAAGCTCCATTTCTCCATTATCTGTCTCTGTTCTTCATTCCTTCTTTCTCAGACAAACACGTTTCTATCGAATTGTAGAGCATCTCTGTCTCCTCACATTCCCACATATCTACCAAAAGATATGTCTTAATGTGTAAGAGAAATCTAAGTGGGTTTATCAAATCACTTACCTAATAGAAGAGCTTTTTTGGAAGGAGTCATGACTATACAAATTGCTAATAAAAATAAGATTGTACCCATTATATTGCACACATAAATATTTAGGAATAGCTATAATAAGATATGACAGAAGCTATATTTATAAAATTGCAAATACTTTCAGAGAAACATAAAGGAAGTCCTGAATAAAGGAAAATAAAAACTATATTACTAAGTAAGAAGACTTAATTTCAAAAATATTCCAATTTTTTTCACATTAAGCTACAAAATCTAAATATCACAAGTGTTGTCGCTGTAGCTTTTAATACAGTTTTGTCATTATTGTTGTTGACAACATAATTATAGTGATCATATAGAAAAATGGATAACCGGTAATGACCAGGGTAATTCTAGACAAAGAAGAGCAAGAGAGAATACTTTCCTTAAGAGAAACATCACTCTGTTTTTCAAGATGATTCATTATAGACTGCATTCAAAATAGCTTTCAGTAAGGTCACACCTCCCTCCAGGCATTTATTCATAGAAGATTGTAGAGCAAAAATATTCATATACCTTCTAACTGGTGATTAAGATCTAAAGCCCACATTTTATAGAAAGTGAGGTATTCAAGGGGACAGAACATTCTGTTATGAGTTGAATTGTGTCCTCCTCAAATTTATGTACTGAAGTTCTAAACATCAGTATCTGAGAATGTGATCTTATTTGGGAACACAGTCTTTGAGTGTGTAATTTGTTAAGATAATTCAGAAAGGTATGATTGATGTCTTTATAAAAGGGGAAATTTGTACACAGACTTACACACAGAGAGAAAACCACATAAATATGCAGGCAGCAACTGGGGTGATCCATTTTACATGACAAGAAATATCATAGATTGACAGAAAACCACAGGAAGCTGGAAGGAAGGACTGGAACACAGTCTTCCTCAGAGCCTGTAAAAGGAACCAACCCTGCCGACATCTTGATCTCAGATATCTAGCCTCCAGAGTGTGGGAAAATAAATTTTTGTTGTTTAAGCCACCCAGTCGGTGGTACTGTGTTACAAAAGCTCTAGTAAACGAATACATACCCTTTGCAGAGCTTATTAAGAATCAACTAGACAGGCTCTGCAATTCCCAGTGTACATAAACAGAACACTAGGTAAAACTAGCACCTGATAAAGTGCTAGACATGCACATTATTGGTTTCACCCCAGACCTACTGAATCTCCCTAACTATCACTGATTGGCATATTGGTGAAGAACTGGGAAAAAAATACTAATTAAATACTAGAAAGCAAGCATCAGTGGCCTTATGGAAATTTACCTTGTTAGAGAAGGGAAAGAGGTACTTTCTCACTCAGAAGATAAATGAAGAGGCTGTAAGAAATTCACTCTTAGAGACTGGTGTTATCTTTCACTGAAGAAGATAGGCAACTAATTACCTTGCTAAATTTCTTATTAAATGGTAATCTACAGACCAGCACCATCATCATCAACTGATAAAGTGCTATGCATGCACATTATTGGGTTTCACCCCAGACCTACTGAATCAGAAACTCTAAAAATAGAGCTCCATTATCTATGTTGGAACAAACTGTCTTGGTGATTCTGATGCACATTAACATTTGTGGAACACCAACTTATGCATTGGCTTACTGATTTTCCCCTGTGCCTATTTCAGCAGAATAAATGAAAATCTGAGAGAAATATTTGAACAGAGAGGGGACAGCAACAACAAAGCAGGGCCTCTCAGTGTTGGGTATAATGGAGATGCATTGTTTTATCACGATGTAGTAGATATCATAGAAGAGTATGAGTCATCCTGTTGTTACTGTAGCCAGACGGGCAGGCTATGAAAAGAAGGAAACTCTAATGGCAGCATGCTATAGGGTATGCCCTTGAGCATAAGGGATAAGTGGGAGTTAAAAAGGTCTAGCTAGAGTGTGCTCATCATAAATATTAGCTTAAGTCTGAATTTAGAACTCTGGGTATAGAATAACTTAAAATATCTTCTCTCCCAGAACATGGATTAACTTAACCCCAGGTAATGTTCTGGTGCTGAGCTGACAAGTGAATGCTTAGTGGTCCTCACTATGGAAATTAGTCAGTTAAAAGTTCTGGAAGTTTGGCAGATCCCAACAGATAGTAGGCTGTAGCTATCATCTGTGTATAAGAGATTTTTTTATTATGGTAACATGTGCATTTAGAAAGGCTTAGAGATGTTTTATAGTGTAATCACAACTATGTTACAACTTGCCTTGCTTTTACTAGCATAGCTTTCTCTTTTCTTTTTTTTTTTTTTTACAGGATGTAACATCGATTGAAATTATATTTTTATTTGGAGGCTAGAGAAACATGTTATAATCTGAACATTCAGAAGACATACGCAGACATGTAATATCTGTCAATTTAGATCCAAAAGTAAAATACAAGATTCAGAAAGTAGTTCTTGAATTGTTATAAGTTCTTGAGATGAAAAAACTAATCAGCCCACAAACCAAACTGTAGATAAAGAAGAAGGCTCTAAGATGGCAGGGCTTTGCATTAGCCACTATTCATACAGTAATAAAAAACAGGCCACCAGATATATAGAAAAAATACTTTCACGGGCTTAGAAATATAAAGGAATAAAGAAATTACCTAAACCATGCCTATATCTAGTGTAAGAGTTTCCTCCACAATTTTGCTATAGATGATCAATCAGCCATTGATGGTGTACTTCCGGTGATGAGAAGCTCACTGCTTTTCGAGAAAGACTGTACCATTTTAAACACTGCTGACTGCTCTAGAAGTTTGTCCATAGATTGAACTGGACTTTGTTTCTCCATAACTTTCACTGATTGGCATATTGATGAAGAACTGGGAGAAAAAAATATGAATTAAATTGGATTGACATTGGTCTTAGGCCAACCCTCTAAGGCTATATCAATTGGCATTACCCAGGTTTAGGACATTAGTCATAATGAGTTTTATATTGAAATACATATTTGTTAATGTCTAAAGTGGAACAAAATAAATTACATGCAGGACTGTAACTAGAAGTTTAAATAAAATAGAGAGATAAAAGATCTTGGCTGGGCATGGTGGCTTATACCTGATATCTTAGCACTTTGGGAGGCTGAGGTTGGTGGATCCCTTGAGCTCAGGAGTTGGAGACCAGCCTGGGCACCATGGCAAAACCCCATTTTTACAAAAATTACAAAAAGTTAGCTGGGTGTGGTGGCGCCCAGCTGTGGTCCCTGCTACTTCAGAGGCCAAGGTGAAAGGATCACTTGAGCCCAGGAGGCGGAGGTTGCAGTGAGCCAAGATCTTGCCACTGAATTCCAGCCTGGGTGACAGAGCAAGACCCTATATCAAAAAAATAAAAATAAAAGATATTTGGAACAGTAAGTGCTACATAAGTTGTAGTGAATTATTGTCAAGGCACTGGCACTGCCTGCCCTTAACATCAAGATTTTACCATGAAAAACAGAAAAGGATGATGTTGCTGTATAAGGGAAGATGGAATGTCCTGAGCCCCATACTTCTCTGCAGATATTCATGTTTCATTGTTTTTAATCTCTACCCATCTCTGTCACAAAATGAATCAAGGCAATTTATATAGACAGTGGCACATAGTTGATATCATGTACTAGAAATTCAAGGTGGGCAATTTGTAGTGTTAGAGGAGTATTCTGTGAGTGATGCCCTTGTTGTACCTGAAATAGTTTAACATTAGTTGAATGGATAAATTAAGGAAAGAGAATTGAATGTTATTAAGGGATATTTGTGATCATTTGGGCCACTGTGTGCCATGAACATTTGTCACTAAAGAATCAACACATCTTCCTAGTGTGAGAAATCCTATGATCCAAATTATTTTCCAAACAAGTATAACACATGAACTTGAATTAGTTTATAAATATTGTAACACTGAAAAGAACAGTGTTTTTTTCCAATAAGGAAGGATTGCCAAAACTATCTATAACTTCTAGACACTCTGGGACAGAAGAGAACCCACTGCCTTGAAGGGAAGGACCCAATCCTGGCAGTATTCATCACCTGCTAAATGAAGAGCCCAGGGGCTCTTAATAACCAGCAATGATACCTAGATACTACTTTGAGGACCATTAATGCTTCGCCTATAAGGACACAGACTGAAAATGAAGCAATGGAAAAAGATTATATGCAAATGAAAACCAAAAGAGAACAGGAGTGACTAGATTTCTATCAGACAAAATAGATTTCAAGACAAAAACTGTAAGAAGATACAAAAAGGTCACTATATAATAATGAAGTTGTCAATTTAACAAGACAATATAACAATTTTAAATATAGACTCCCAACACTAGAGCACCCAGATATAAAAAGCAAATATATTGGAGATAAAGAGAAATACCTCAGTATGACAAGAGTTGGGGTCTTTAACAATGCACTTTCAGCATTGGACAGATACTCCAGAGAGAAAATCAACAAAGAAACATCAGACTTAATCTACACTATAATTGGATTGAATATATATTTACAGAATATGTCATCCAACAGCTACAGAATGCACATTCTTTTCCTCGGCACATGGATTATTTTCAAAGACAGACCATATGGTAGTTCACAAAACAAGACTTGTAACATTCAAAAAATCAAAATAATATGAAACATCTTCTCTGACCACAATGAAATAAAACTAGAAACCACAAACAAGAGGAATTTGAGAACCTATAAAAACATAAGAAAATTACACAACATGTTTCTGAATGACTTGTGTGTCAATGAAGAAATTAAGAAAACAATTGACAAACTTCTTGAAACAAATGATAATGGAAATACAACATACCAAAACATAGAATACACCAAAATCAGTACTAAGAGGAAAGTATATAGCTATAAGCCTACATCAGAAAACATGAAAAAAATTCAAGTAAACAATCAAATGATGCATCATTAAAAACAAGAAGAGCAAGAGAAAACCACATCATTGTAGGAAAAAAAGAAATAAAGATCAGAGCAGTAATAAATATAATTTAAATAAAGATAACAATTTAAAAGATCAAACAAAGTTTTTAAGAGTTAAAATTGACAAATCTTCGCCAAGACTAAATTTCAAAAGACAAGATCCGAATAAAACAGAAATGAAAAAAGACATTACAATATTGGTAATTAGTAATACTGCAGAAACTGAAAGTATCATTAATTGCTACTATGAGCAATTATATGCCAATGAATTGGAAAATCCGGAAGACATGAACAAAATCCCTAGACACATAAAACCTGGCAAGATTGAATCAGGAAGAAAGGCAAAATCCAAATAGACAAATAGCAACCAATGAGATTGAAGCCCAAATAAAAAAATCCCTCACTAAAGAAAACCCTGGGAACCAATGGTTTTACTGCTGAATTCTATAAAAAATTTGAAGTAGAACTAATACCAATCCTACTCAAAGTATTCTGAAAAACACAGGAGGAGCGAATAATACTTCCAAACTGTTGCCACAAGGCCAGTGTTACTCTGGTACCAAAACCAGACAAAGATACATCAAAATTAAGAAAACCACAGGCCAATACCTCTGATGACTATGGATACCAAAATCCATAACAGGAGTGTAGCAAACTAATTTAACAATACTTTAGAAAGATTATTAATCATGACCAAGTGGGATTTATCCCTGGGATGCAAGAATGGTTAAACACACACAAGTCAATCAATGTGATAAATCATATCAACAGAATGAAAGATAAAATACATATGATCATTTCAATTGATGCTAAGGAGCAATTGATAAAATTAAACGTCCCTTTATGATTCAAGAAATCATCAAGGAACTGAGTATAGAGGAAACATAACTCAACATAATAAAAGTTATATATGACAGACACACATCTGGTATCATAACAAATGGGGAAGAATTGAAAGCCTTCTCTTTAATATCTGAAATATGACACATAGACCAAAGGAACAGAATAGAGAACCCAGAAACAAATTCACACACCTACAGTGAACTCATTTTTGACAAAGGTGGTAAGAACATACCCTGAAGAAAATGTCTTCTCAATAAACCATGCTGTGAAAACTTGAAATTCATATGCAGAAGAATGAAACTAGACCCCTATGTCTCACCATATGAAAAAATAAAATTTAAAGGAAATAAGGTTCAAATATAAGTCCTCAAAAAATCAAACTACTAGAATAAAACATTGTGGAGAATCTACAGAACATTAGTCTGTACAAAAATTTATTGAGCAATACCCCATAAGCACAGGTGACCAAAGCAGAAATAGACAAATGAGATCATACAAAATTATAAAGCTTCTGTACAGCAATGGGAATAATCAACAAAGCGAAGAGACTATCCACAGAATGAGAGAAAATATTTGCAAACTACCCATCTGTCAAGGGATGAATAACTGGAATACATCAGGAGTGCAAATATTTCTATAGGAAAAAGTCCAATATTGTAATAAAAAAATGGGCAAAATATTTTAATACACATTTCTCAAATGAAGACAAAATAATGGTAAACAGGCTTATGAAAAGGTATCAACATAGTTGATCATCAGAGAAGTGCAAATTAAAACTACAGAGGTAACATCTCACCCCAGTTAAAACGACTTCTATCCAAAAGTGAGACAATAACAAACGTGGCAAGGATGTGGAGAAAAGGGAACACTTGTACACTCTTTGTGCGAATGTAAATTAGTATAACCACTATGGAGAACAGTTTGGAGGTTCCTCAAAATACCAAAAATAGAGCTACCATATTAGACAGCAATCCCACTGTTGGTTATACACCCAAAAGAAAAACAATCAGTATATATATAAAAAAAAAAATCTGTACTCAAATTTTTGTTGCAGTGCTGCTCCCAGTAGACAAGATTTGGAAGCAATCTTAGTGTCTATCAACAGATGAATAAACAAAAAGTGGCACATGTACACGATGGAGTACTAGTCCGTCATTAAAAGAATGAGAGCCTGTCATATGCAATAACATGAGTGGAACTGAAGGTTATTATGTTAAGTGAAATAAGGCACAGAAAAACAAGCATTACATGTTCTCACTTATTTGTTGGATCTAAAAATCAAAACAATTGAACTCACAGATGTAGAGAGTAGAAGGATGGTTACCATAGTCTGGGAAGTATAGTGGGGTAATTGGGGGTAGGTAGGAATGGTTACTGGATCCAAAAAGTAGAAAGCATGATAAGACCTACTATTTGATAGCAAGACAAGGTGACTATAGTCGATAATAATTTTACCTTTTAAAATAGCTAAAAGATCACAATGGGTTTATTTGTAATACAAAAGATAAATGCTTGTGGGTTGGATGCCCCATTTTCCATTATATAATTACTTCACATTGTCTGCTTGCAACAAAATATTTTATGTACCTTATCAATATATGACCTGTAAGGTTTGTTTCCGAGGATAAAACGAAGAAACTGAGGCCAGCACCAAAATAATCCAATGCAACAGAATTTATTCAGGCTCCCGGGTGAGGTTCTGCCGTCCGGACAGGAGAGGCGGGAGAAGTCGTACTGACTATTTTTAGACAGGGGATTTTATAGGGAGTGAAACAGCTCGATTGGTTGAGGGAGAGCAAGACTGCTATTGGGTAAGTTATAAGGCTTGACCTAGGACTTGGCTTGTTATTGGTTGGAACTAGTTGCCTGCTATTGGTTGTTAAAACTCGGCTGCTATTGGTTGTTAAGGCTTAGCTGCTATTGGTTGTTAGGGCTTAGCTGCTATTGGTTATTAAGAAGCTATGGTTGCAGCACCTTGTTTGCATACTGGGCTTTTTAAGGGAAGACCAGGCTGTGAGAG
>CAUYQU010071852.1:0-78657 GCA_963574635.1 Cheracebus regulus | reverse complement strand
AGTAAGTATATGAAAAAATGGTTAACATCACTAATTATCAGAAAATGTGGGAATTAAAAGTACAAAAGGATAGCACCTCACACTTGTTAGAACGGCTACTATAAAAAAAGACAAAAGATAACAAGTGCTGGCCAGGATGTGGAGAAAAGGAGACACTTATACATTCCTTGGTAGTAATGTAAATTAGTACTGACATTGTTAAAAACAGTATAAAGGTTTTTCAGAAAACTCTAACTATACATGATCCAGGAATTCTACTTCTGGACATATAGCCATATCTGTTCAGAATGTTGAAGAGATGTCTGCACTCCCATGTTCACTGTAGCGTTATTCACAATACCCAAGATACGGGATCAGTTGGAGTGTCCATTAATGGACAAAGAAAAAGTGATGTATGTGTATGTGTGTGTGTCTGTCTGTGTGTGCATTATGTGATATCTATTGCATTACAGAAATGGAATACTATTCAGACTTTAAAAAGAAGAAAATCCTATTATTTGCAACAGTATGGATGGATCTGGATGATATTATTTGTTTGTTTGTTTTTGAGACGGGGTCTCACTCTATCACCCAGACTGGAGTGCATTGGTGTGATCTTGGCACATGGCAACCTCCGCCACTCAGGTTCAAAGATTCTCATGAATCAGCCTTCTAAGTAGCTGGAATTACAGGCATGCACCACCATGCCTGGCTACTGTTTGTATTTTTAGTAGATATGGGGTTTTGCAATGTTGGCCAGGCTGATCTCGAACTCCTGGCCTCATGTGATCTACCCGCCTCTTCCTCCCAAAGTGATGGGATTACAGGCATGAGCTACCGTACCTAGACTGGATGATACTATTTTAGGTGAAATAAGCCAAGTACAGAAAGATAAATATCACATAATCTCACATGTGAAATCTAAAATAGTCAACCTCATAGAAGTAGAGAGTAAAGTAGTGGTTACCAGGAACTGGGGTAGGGAAATATTGCGGAAAAATTTGTCAAAGGATACAAACTTCCAGTTAGAGGTGAAAAATATGTTCAATAAACTTACAATTATACAACATGGTGACTATAGTTTATAACAATGTATTGTATACTTGAAAATCACTAAAAGAGTGGATTTTAAGTTTTCTTACTACAAAAAAATAAGGTGAGGTAATAAATATGTTAGCTTGATTTATTCATTGTAAAATGCATGCATATTTCAACATACCATGCTGTATAGCATGAATATATATAATTTTTATTTGTCAGTTAAAAAACAAAGATAAAGATTTAAAAAGAAGGAAGCTGTGTCAATTGTGACACATAGATGAATCTAGAAGACTTTATTCGTAGCTCGATATGCCAGGTACAGAAAAATATGCTGTGTGATCTCACTTGTATGCAGAATCCAGGGAAGCAGAGAGTAGAATAGTGGTTGCTTGGGGCTCTGAGATGGAGGATGGGAATGGGGAGAAGTTTGTCAAACAATACAAAGTTTCAGTTCCATAGGGTAAGTTCTGATGATTTATTATACTATATGGTGATTATATTAACTATAATGTATAATATATTTTTAAATTTCTAAGGGAGTCTATCTTAAATCCTCACCTTAAAAAAATAAGTATGTGAGCTGATGGATATGTTCATTAGTTTGATTGAATCATTTCACAATGTATACATATATCAAAACATTATGCTGTATACCATAAATATATATAATTTTTATTTGTCAATTATACCCTAATAAAACTGGGAGGAAAAGGGAGGATGAAATCACTGATCCTTACATCTTCCCGATATGGTTGGCTGTGTCTCCACCCAAAACTTATCTTGAATTGTAGCTCCCTTCCCACATGCTGTGGGAGGGACGCAGTGGGAGGGAATTAAATCATGGGGTTGGATCTTTCCCATGCAGTTCTTGTGGCTATGAATAAGTCTCACAAGATCTGATTGTTTTATAAAGGGGAGTTCCCTTGCACATGCTCTCTCTTGCCTGCTGCTAAGATGTGACTTTGCTCCTCATTCACCTTCCGCCATGATTGAGGCCTCCCCAACCATGTGGAACAGTGAGTCAATTAAACCTCTTTCCTTTATAAATTCCCCAGTCTTTTATAGCAGCATGAGAACAGACTAATACACTTCCTAAACGATTTTGTAGCTTTCTTTCAATCTTTGTCTGTGTATATTCACATTGTTTACATCATGATAATCAGAATGTGCTTAGGAACCATTTTGTAAAGAAAAACTAAAAAGCATGAGCTTATGGCACAACCTCTACATTTAAAACCCTGAAAATGTATATACTTATTTCCAGGGAAAGGAAACAAGTAAACCACTTGATTTACTGAGCTGCTGGGAGTGTGATGCTTTTCTTCTCTTTTGATTTGACTTAATGTTGTTAGTGCAATAAGAAGGGGGAAATGTTAATTCTTAAAGCTGAAACTGCTAGGAAAGCATTGATTCTTGAAGGATTCTAAAGGACAGAGCATGATTTTTCTCTATGCTTGCTACCGTCTTATTACTTATGTACTTGTGAATAAAGGTAGTTAATAAATCATTTCTTATTTGATAGTATATTTCATGTCAGACTTTGAGAATGGGGAACTACTGTATTTGAACAACTTTGAAAAGTAATTTCAAGAAGACCACTCACTAGAGCAAGGACATGTTTTCCCATAATGTTCTAATCTGCCATCATGATTGCTCCTTTTATCAAAAACAAATTAATAAATATCTTAATCTACCTAGTAGCCATATGTTACATCGATAGAATGACCTGTATTACAAGTGTAGCTAAAGTGACAGGGCCTTCTTCATGAATAATAGCAGATGTGTATAATGACAGATACTGATATTAGCTTTTAAGCCAATTTCCCTAGACCATTATAGCTATCTTTTTATGATTTAACTTAGCAGGTACATTTATTATTAAGTCTGTGCTCTCTAAATAAAAAAGGAAATACCCTACAGTGACATGCACTGTTTAACTGTATTATATTTATTATATCACTGAGCTTTAGCAATATCCTTTTAAATAATTATTTTCATTTTATAGATGAAGACATGAAGGTTAAGCTTATAGAGACAGTAAGAAATATAGATGGGATATTAGTCCAGGTAATGGCTGACACCAAAGATTCATTATGTTTTCACTACAACATAAAGATCAATTAGCAAATTTGCTGTGTAATTGGATTTTTATACCTTCAGGTTTAAATTTAATAGTAAAAATAAGAGTAATCCACAGCTTTTAGGTTCATGTAAAATAATGGCAGCCATCTTAATCTGAATCTCCCAATGTGGTTCCAAAAACAAATTTATACAGATCAACAAGAAGAACAAATAAAACTACACATGCTGTACATAATACAGCTTAACTAAGAGACAATGCTATTATGATTTGAGTGTGTCCCCCAAAGTTCCTGTGTTAGAAACTTAATAACTGATGCAACAATATAGAGAGGTGGGACCTTTAAGAGGTAATTAGGTCATGAGGGCTCTGTCCTTTCTTACTCTCTTTCTTGTGCTTTTACCATATTATTCTTTCTGCCATGGGATGACTCAGCAAAAAGGTGCTTGCCAGATGCGGTTCCCTTGACCTTGGACTTCACAGCCTCCAGAACTGTAAGAAATAAATCTCTGTTCTTTATAAATTACCCAGTGTCAGGTATTTTGTTATAGTAGCACAAAATGGACTAAGAGAATACCATAAAATACAATGTATAAGCATGTAAATAGACACAATTATATTTCAGAACATAATAAAAATCATAACATTGTATAACAGGAAATGCATGCCTAAAGTAATATGTAGGCATGCTATTTTAATAGGAAGTGGTGGGATGGGTAGATATTATTTCCTTAAAAAGTTGTTTACTAATATTTTTGAAGAGAATTGGGCTCCATATATGACCTTCTCAGAGTAATTTACTTTGTTCCAGAAAAATTATTATCAGATTGTATATCCCTATCTCAAATGCTTGAGACTACCAGAAGTGTTTTAGATTTCAGAAGTTTTTGGATTTTGCTATATTTGCATAAATATAATAATATTATCTTGGGGATGGGCCTCAAGTTTTAACATGAAATTCATTTATGTTTTATATATACCTTACACTCAGAGCCTGAAGGAAATTTTATAAAATGTTGTAAATCATCTTTGGCACGAAACACAGTTTTGACTGCATTTTAACAGTCACCTGTCACATGAGGTCAAGTGTGACAATTTCTTCTTGTGGTATCATGTTGGTGCTCAAAAAGTTTCAGATTTTGGAGCATTCAGGATTTTAGATTTTTGGATTGGGATGTTCAACCTACAGTATACATAAAACAATCTTATGTAGTTATGATTTCACAAAGGACTCTCAGAAGAACAGCAGAATTTTAATCACTGTATCAGCATGTTCTACCAGGATAAAGGAGCTCTAAGCAGGTTCACATTTGCAGCTCAAGAGTACAAAGCTATTTCTTAAATGCACAGTACTAAAAGCTATCTTGAAGGTTTGGATACTAAAGAAAAACAACATAAACAATTTAGATGTATTTTTTCCCTACTAATGGCATCTTCATCTGTTTTCTCTTGCTTATAATAGAATGCCTAAAACTGGGTAATTCATTTTGAAAAAGGAATTTATATCTTATAGCTATAAAGGCTGTGAAGTCCAAGGTTGAAGGGGCCATATCTGGTGTGGATCTTCTTGCTGGTGGGGACTCTCTGTAGAGTCCCTAGGTAGCTCAGGGCATCAAATGAAAGAAAGACTTAGTGTAACTCAGGTTCTTTTCCTCTTGTTATAAAATTACCAGTTCCACTTCTTGTGATAATCCATTAATCCATTAACTTATCCATTCTTTAATCCATCCATAGATTAAATCATTCATGAGGGCAGAGTCATCATGACCCAATCACCTTTTAAAGGCCCTGTCAATACTGCCACATCAGGGATTAAATTTTAACATGAGTTTCTTAGAAAAAAAAATATTCAAGCCACAGCAAGCAGCATACTTCAACTTTATAGAATGCTGAAGGCCCTAGGGTCTTCTAGAAATTATTAAATAATATGCTTCTTCGACCACCTTTGTATGTTCTCTGGGAACACCTAATACTTGCCTTATTTCACACACTACATAGGAAGCTGAAAATTGCATCACTGAAAAGCTCTGATGCTTGTTAGAATCAGTGCATTTTAGTGCTTTCATCAGGATGTCTAACCAACTTTTCAAAGTGCATTGTAATGACTTGTTAGCAAGTATATGTTTTTATCTTAACCATTGCATATTATTTTGTTTAGTAAAATGGATAGCAAATAGAAGCATCTTAAATATTTGTTGATTGTGAAATGGGTACCCTCAGAACTTAGACATAAAATTACACGTTTTATGTCTAAACGTGCAAGTGTTTACTGAGAATCCACACCAGATTGCACAAAAGTACAGGTGGGAACAGAAATGACCAGGTCTGAGAATAGATTCATGTGTGTGTTGCCAAGGGATTCTTAGGAAAGATTCAAATACAGTCACAGAAACCAGATTTGGAATGTAATGAACTAAAGCCTAGGTGAAAGATCGTCTTCATACTTCTGTACCAAAACTGAGATCTGAATGTCTCCAGCAGCCGTCCTTCCTCCCACAGGTCCTGCTAAAGCTGCGTTGTCCATTTACATCAATACTCTCTTGCTATCACAAGCCACAGCTGAGTCTGGCAGAGTAATTACCTAGAGAAACCAGAAGTCAATCGAGCCTAAAGGGTACAAATTATCATGTTTAAGGACAAAAAAAAAAAGAAGTCTCAGCTATTAGACCCATGATTAAATGTGGGACTGAATACACAAAGAGAAGTAGGCAGCCTTGAGCTGTAAATGCACAGAGCAAAAAGTAGAATTAAAGAATTGAAGGAGGAATTGAAAAAAGCATGTGAAGATGAATCATAACTTAGCCTGTGTTAGGGGTGTTTTCCAGAGCATTCTTTTGCAGGGTGTTAGGTCTGTGGTGCATCCTAAGTGAAATATTTAGATATGAGGTGGACAGTAAGAGAGAGATTATCCTAGCCGTCCTATGCAAGTTGTAACTTGTATTAGACAAATACTGCACGATCTCACTTATATGTGAGATCTCACTTATATTTTTATAAAAAAAAATATAACTCATAGAAACAGAGTAGAATGATGATTGCCAGAAGCTGGGACTAGGGAAATGGGAAAATATTGGTCAAAGGGTGTAAACTTTAAGTTATAAGATAAATAAATTCTGGAGACCTAGTGTACCAGAATGGTAACTATGGTTAATAATAATGTATTATACACAGACACTCCTTGACTTACAGTGGGATTACATGCTAATAAACCCATCATAAAGTCAAAACATCACAAGTCAAACCATAGTAAGTTGAGGACCATCTGTACTTGAAATTTGCTAAGAGAGCAGATCTTAAGTGTTCTCCCCACACATGTCCCCAGATGGTAACTATGTGAGGTGATGAATATGTTAATTAGCTTGATTCTGGTAATCATGTCACAATGTAAATGGGTATCAAAACATTATATACCTTAAATATATACAATTTTTATTTGCCACCCATATTTCAATAAAGCTAGAAAAAGAAAAGTAATAAAAATGGCTTTATTTTACCTTCACTTACTACTTTTTTGATTCTATTCCTTCCTTTGTGAAGATCTGTATTTCTGACCTAAATTGACCTTTTCTCTAAAGAACTGCTTTTAACATTTCTTGCCAGGAAGATCTACTGTCAACAAATTACCTCAATTTGTCTAAAAAAAAAAACCTTTGTTTCTCTTTCATTTTTGAAGGATGATTTTAGAGGTGCAGAACTTTACGTTGGTGGGTTTTTTTTTCTCGCAATACTTTAAATATTTTATTCCACTCTCTTCTTGCTTGCATGGTTTCTAAGAAAAAATCAGATGTAATCCTTATTACATCTAGACATAAGAGTCTAGAGGTAAGGTTTTTTTTCTTTTTTTCCTTCTGGTTTAAGGACATTTTCTTTATATTTGATTTTCTGTAATTTAAAAATGATATGCCCAGGTGTGGTTTTTTGGGGCATTCCTCTTGCAGATTTCTCTGAACTTTCTGGATCTGTGGCTTTGTGTCTGATATTAATTTGAGAAAATTCTCAGTCATTACTGTCTCAAATATTTCCTCTGTTCCTGTCTTCTCTTTCTGGTATTTCTATTATGTGTAAGATACTTCCTTTTGCAGTTGTTCTGCAGTCCTTGGATATTCTGTCCTATGCCATTCAGTCTCTGTTCTCTTTGCTTTCCAGTTTTGGAGGTTTCTAAAAAGCGCAGCTTTAGCAGGACCCTTGGGAGGAAGGACAGCTGCTGGAGACATTCAGACCTCAGTTTTGGTCCAGAAGTATGAAGATGATCTTTTACTTAGGCTTTGGTTCGTTATATTCCAAATCAAAGCAAACTCACTGGTTTCTGTGACTGTACTTGAATCTTTCCTAAGAATCCCTTGGCAACACACACATAAATCTATTCTCAGGCCTGGTCATTTCTGTTCTTACCTGTACTTTTGTCCAATCTGGTGTCGATTCTTAGTAAATACTAGCAGAGTGTAATTTTATGTCTAAGTTCTGAGGGTAATTTACCCATTATATATGCATATAATATGTATATATATAAAGGTCAGAAATTCTTTTCTCAGCTGTGTCTAATCTACTAATAAGCCCATACAAAGGCATTCTTCATTTCTGTTACAATATTTTTGATCTCCAGCATTTCTTTTTGGTTCTTCCTTAGGATTTCCAATTCTCTGTCAACATTGCCCATCTATTGCATGCTGTCTGTTTTATCCATCGGAGCCCATAGCATACTAATCATTGTTGTTTTAAATTTCCAGTCTGATTGTTACTAGGGATAAATCTGATGGGTCTGCAGCAAACTTTATCCTTGCCTCCTTGGAGGAAAGAATTCAGCTGAGAGGCATAAGGCAGAGTGAGCGACCGAGGCGACTTTGGAGCAGCAATAAAGGTTTATTAAAAGGTTTTACAGCAAGAACAAAAGGAAGCAAAGTACACTTGGAAGAGGACCAAGTGGGCGACTTGGGTGTCCAAGCACCCCATCTGGCCCTTGATTTGGGGTCTTATACATTGGCATGGTTCCAGGGTTTCCGTTTCTCCTCCCTTGATTTTTCCCTTGGGGTGGGCTGTCTGTACACACAGTGGCCTGCCAGCACTAGGGAGGGGCTGCATGCACAGTGTGTTTACTGCAGGCGTGTGCATGCTCACTTGAGGTGTTTTTCCCTTACCAGTCGAGCCTTCCTAGAGGACGGTTACATATCAGGTCAACTCCACCATTTTGCCTCTTAGTGTGGCAGGAGGCTTGAGCCCGCTTACACAACTCCTGAAGTCTTACTGGGAAGCAGCTGACCCCTAGCTTCAGATGTTTTCTATCTTTTGGGAGAATGCCTTTCCTGGGCCCTGGCTGTGACCAATTATTATCCTAGCGTTGTTTAACCACCTGATGATCACCTGAGGGTCACCTGACATTCCTGGGGAGCCCTTGCCTGCTTTGCTCGTGTCTAGCTACTTTCACGTGATCATTCCAACATTGCTACGATGCTTTGTTCTAAGGCTTTCTCTGCCTCTTCACATTTTATTATTTGCCCTTAGTATGCCTTTTTTTTCTTGATAGTTGGACGTAATGTATTGGGTAAAATGAACTGTTATAAATGAGCCTTAATAATGCAGAGGTAAGGTGCGGGGGAAGGGGAAGTATTCTCTGGCCCTAGCATTAGGTCTCAGTCTTTTATTTTTAGCAAGCCTATGCCTCTGGACTGTAATCTTCACAAGTGCTGCTCAGTTCCTTCCCATTTAGGTAAGACAGGATAGCTGAGTTGGAGGGAATCGGGCATTTCTCTTCCCCGGGTAAGTTAGAGTCCGATAAAACCCCAGCAGGTTAAGCTCTGGTTAAACAGTTTCTCCTGAGAGCATTGTTAAGAGCTAAGTGCTTTGAGTGCTTTGGTGTGTTTCAAAATGGTTGCTTTTCCCCTTCCTCTGCTGGAAGCACAAAGGGATTTTCCCCTAATATTTACTGTGAGGGCCCTGATAGAGCTCCTGGAGGTAAAGCAAAAGTATGGGGGGACCCCTATGACTAGATCTCCCTGAAGTTCTTAACTCTCTGACTCGTTCACAATGATCCTCCAGCAATTTGCCAATTACATTTCAGGTCTTCCTACCCTAACATCGGTTCCCGCCGCGGCTCCCACTCGAGTTTCTTCTCCGGTAAGTCATGACTCTATATTTGCCTGTCTGTCCCTCTCCGATCTTAGGGGCAGTGATTTACCCTGTGTTCTCACCTTTCTTATGGATCCAAGAAGAGTTGTTGGTTTTTCAGTCTGTTCAGCTTTTTATTTCTTGTTAAGAGAAATTGATGATTTCCAAGTTCCTTACATGTGAAACTGCTAACTTCTTTAAATATTTAGTTCTGCATTATCCAAATATCTTTAATATACCTACTTTGCATTTATCTTAAGTGAGAAATTCACTAATGGGCATAGACATGGAAATACCTGAGAGGTACAGGCAGGCTAGCTCTTGAAGAATTTGGATATCAGGGTGGGAAGGAATCTTAGAGATCATCAATTTAAACTATTTTCATGTTGAAAAGAAAAGAACAGAAGCAACAACACCTCCCAAGGTCAGAACCTCATCTAGCACATCTGATACACTTGCATCTCCCCAGCCAATGGTTGAGAAATTCAGATCTATAGACATTGGAGTCTTGCTCTTCTGTGCTGCAAACCAAGTGCCTCTCTACCATCCAGTGTTGGAGACAGTAGAACATTCCCTTATTCTGAGACACATCAGCCATTCTCTAACTGTTTCTTCACTGAAAGTCAGGAGCACTGACATTCTAGGGACTTCCAGACTAGTACTGTGAAAGATGTTGAACGCTCTCACAAATTCAGTAGACACATTGGTACCTTTCTGCTTCCACTGCTTATAAACATTCAGATTATTTTCATTAAGTTCTTTAAAACATCCCACCCAAGGACATCTATAGTACTTGATGGGAAAAAGTCTAGAAAAGTGTTGTCTGTGTTGCTGGAAATATCCTGTAATTCTGAGCTTGGCTAATGCAGTGACCACTACCCACAGGAAGATGTTGTACAAATGATACATGAACACCAAGTCTTTTGAGTGTGAAATTACTGAAATGTGGGTCGGAGGGAATGTTAAACTGTAAACTATCTCTTGGCAAATTATAAAATGCTACTCATAGCCCATCCAAGTCCTTAAAGCTCCATACCTCCACCACACAAAACTTTCTATTCCTCTTCTCTCAGACTTAGCAGTTGTTATTGACCCTAGAATCCCTAAATCTTCCAATAAATGTGGAAATTTGCCTTAATACCAAGATTTCTACAATACGTATTGAATGTCAGAAAATTTCTTCTGTCAAGAAATAATATAAATCTGGGGTGAGATCCTGCCGTGCTGTTAGACTTAAGAGGTTTAGCTCACTAGCACTGTAGAGTAAATGTGTGTGTGTGTGTGTTTGGGGGTGGTGGTCAGTGATAGGCAGCTCCAAGCTTTATGCATTTGGTGTTTCTTTTTTTTTTTTTTTAACTAATCCTTTAATTCAATCATCTGTTCATTTGACAAATATCTATTGCGTAGCTGCTGGCAAGGTAGCCATAAACATGAGACAAAAGTCCCTGCCTTCATGAGACTTCTATTGCAGTAGCAGAGTTCGATAATAACAAATAAGCAACTACAGTATTTAGAAAAAAAACAAAACTGCATAAAATAATGTCATGTACTAATAGAGGTTACATTAAAAATTAAGCAAGGTAAAGGTGAGTGGGAGACAGCATGGGAATTTTAGATAGGGAGGTCTCAGGGGCCTCTCTGAGGAGGTGATATTTGGGCACAGTCTGGAATGAAGTGAGGGAACAAGTCATTCAGTTGTCTAGAGCAACACTTTGAAGGCAGAATCTAGAGTAAAGGCAAAGTCACAGAGGCTGAAACATGTTTCTTATATCCAGGAGCAACTTGATCCCATGCTGAGACAGGCGTGGCTGCAACTGAATGAGAGTGAGAGCAGGTGAGGTCTGAGAGGTAGCCAAGAGCTACCAGGAAAGTTCCTGGAAAACAAAGTTCTAGGTCGCAGCAGAACTCACAGCAAGAGATGAATCAGGTCTGGCATCCCTTTTATTGTGTCCTGATTAAATTGTTCAATGGCTCTAGGTTGTCTGTTTCTAGACCAGTGCTTTTCAAAAGTTAATATGTGTATGAATCATATGAAGATCTTATAAAGTGCTAGTTCTGATTATATAGGTCTAGGTTAGGTTATGATCACATAACAAGCTTCTAAACTATTGTTGCTGGTCTACTTTGAGATGCAAGGCTCCAGAGTCTAGATCATAAGCCTGAAGTCCATACTCCTTTGGTTTATGAAAGCTTTGTTTCTAATTAGGTCTTCAGATTCATTTTTTCTGCTCACTCTCCCCACGTCCATCTCCCTTCCCTGCTTTATATGCTCCAGGTGTTTCTCCTTCTTTCTTGAGCACACCAGGAGCTCTCTCATTCTCTGGGCTTCGCAAAGTTAATGTGTCTCTTCCTAGAGCAAACATCTCTCCCTCTTAACCAGTCTTACTCATCTATTAGTTCCTAGCTTAGTTCTTATTCTCCTGTTGTAGGGCTTAGCTGCCCTCTCACATGCCACTAAATCTCTCTATCCTTCTTTATAACACTCACTGGTCATTTAGCCTGGTTCTTAAAGGAAGACCCAGGTTTCTGTGCTGGTTGTTGCAGTCCCAGAACATAGCACAGTGTTTACAACAAAAGTTCCCAGTAAATATTTGATGTGTAAAAGCATGATTGAAGGAGTTAATCAAACCACAAGGCACACTGCTATCACATTCTACACAAAAGGAGTATTTACAGTGTAGCAGAGTCTAGAGGTTTTGTAGGCTAAAAATATAATGAATAATTTTTAGACAACTCAACACCATGACAGTATTTTGCTGTTAACCTAGATTAATTAACCTCTTTAATTGAATGATGTATTATAAATTATTTTGGAGTTTTCATAAAATATGATGAATAACAAGGAGGACTGATGCTTCAATTAAGTTTCTTAAATTATTTAAGTGTGTTATCTTTGTGCACAAACAAATCACTGCCACATAGATATGGTTCATGAATTTTATAGATTTATGACCTTTTAACTTTTCTGAAATGCTTTAAACATGGGTTTATCAACAGATTGTCTATTCACTAATCAGCACATTGGCATTTGTCTGTCCTACCTCCCTTTCTCTGATTTTTTTTGGTTTGCCTATTTTGACAGGTATCAAATCCAATAATTAATGTGACATACACAAAGACATAGGCTATCTTGGGACAGCATACCATTAGTTCTAAGTGGGTTGCATCATTACGTATCTTCATAGAATTAATTGGAAAAAAGAGGGCTGGAGTTCCAAATAGATTAACTTGACGGGGTCAAAATAGTAAGTTTGAATATGAGGTCAAAGTCAATGTCATACATAAGACACCGGGAAATAATGTTATAAAAGTTCCATGCTATACCAGTTAGTGTTCTCTAGAGAAACAGAACCAGCAGAACTAATTGTACATTGTATATACTTATTTGTAAATTATATATATTGAAATTATATACATAAAATTATATTAATATATAGAATGCATTTTATTTTATGAAATTGACTCATGCATTGTAGGGGCTGGAAAGTACGAAAGGGGCAGGTCGGGCAAAAACTCAGACAGGAGTTGATGTTGTAGTCCTGAATCCAAAATCCACAGGGCAGGTTGCCACGCTGGAAAATTAGTGGAAGCTGGCACTGCAGTCTTAAGGCAGGACTTCTTCAGAAGACTTCAGTTTTCATTCATAAGATCTTCAACTGATTATAGAATGCCCACATTATCAAGTCTCCTTTACTTAAAGGTTGGTTGATTGCATATGTTAATGACATCTACAAGATACATTCACAGCAGCACCTAGATAGGTGTTTGAGTAAATAACTGTATCTTCTAGCCCAACCAACTTGACACATAAACTTAACCCTCACACATAACCACAAATCTCAGCTATTTAAAAACAAATAAAGCAAACGATCATGATCGAAGATTCAGGCCATTAGCCATCTCTGTGCACTGAACTAGCAACAGAAAGATCTGGGTTTAGGGTAGAACATCTAAGAAGTATGTTAGGAAAGAAATCTAGCCTCTGATAGGAATTGGGGACAGTGGCAAGAAGTAAGTCCCTGGAGCACAGGGAGAACAAGCAGAGATGATATTACCGGGTAATTGCTATGGAAGAGGAAACAAGATGTGAAATGAGCAGATTTAAAGTCAGAGAAAACTGAGTTTAAACTCCAGCCCTGCACTTATTGAGCAAGCTATTTAGTCCATGTAAGTCTAAAACTTTTACCGCCGACATGGTGGTTATGATGCCAAACAGGAATGTGATGAAAATGAAATAGCATACAATTTATATTTGATGTAGTGCTTGTAACAATAGCGCTCATTTTTAAAAACTTTTCCTTTCCTCCTCATTTGTAGAGAAATAAAGATGAGATCTTGAAAATTCAAGGTACCAGGCCTGAGCAGAAGCAGCAATGAGCAGTCTCAACTCAGAGCTGTAACTATTAGGCTAGTCTCGCCCAGCTTCCCTTTTTCATTTCCCAAAAGTCTGCAGCTATGTTCAGGTTCAGGGAGAGAGTGGCCCTGGTTCTAGGATAATTCTGGAAATGGAAAATTTCTTACAGTTTGTGTAATTCATTGTATCAAGTTTTTTAGTGTGTCATCTTTAAATTCCATATGTCTCACAGCCAGGAGGTTCCAGGTCATGATTCAGCACTTACTATGTAACCAGGTAATTCTTACAGTATCATTATCCCATGATCGCAGGTGGTGGGCTAAGGAGCTGACAATCTGACTGTAGGACTCATTTGATGGATGAACACCACTGGGGTCTCTCAAGGGTTATCTGCAATAACTAACGCCTTCAACTTGTGCTCCAGCCTGTCCATATGGTCTCAGACTGCGAGGATCCTCCCAAGGCTAATGCTGCAGGGTCCATTCACACAGCTAGTATCTTCAGCACCTAGAGATACAAATTATAGCTGTTTCATTAGACTTATAGTGTCACGTGCAAAAAGAAACCTCTGGCAAATCAGAGATGATAAAGTGGTTTTGACACTTGAATGCAGACACTTGACAGATTTAGGGTGGGTACATAAAACAAAGATACAGAAAATCAAAAAGTCCTTTTCTCCACAACCTCTCTAAATCTTAACCAGTTCCCAAAAAGGATACACAGCTATTTTCATGAAACAAGCCAGTGGCCAATCAGAAATGACAGAATAAGTAAACTGCTATTATAATATTACAAATTAATAGAGGAAGGACAAATATTCTGAATTGGTCAAGCAAGACATAAAAGATATATGGAACAACTAAACAAGAAAGCAGTTCACAAAACTTGGTGAGATTCTTGCTGCCTTTTTGCCAGAGATACGCAGGAACATACTTTCTTTTATAACTTGAGAAAAAATTAAAGAAGTATTAAGGAGAAAATAATCATAATTACCCTCCATAAATAATCTATTAGCCTTGTTTTACCATCTAGTGTTTGCCTTAATATATCATTTTAGAGTTGTAATCAACATGCCATTTTATACTCTGATAATTTAATGACTGTTAACAAATTTTCCATAGAACTAAATCATTTTAAAATTATTATTTTCCTCTTCTTAACATCCTTGCTTTTTAAAATTTTTATAGCTCTCCAGAGGGTAGGAGATAATTCTACAATCATTATTTTGTTGGGATCCCGATCTACATATCTACTTATTCCTGACTTTTATTTTTCAGATCTAAACCAAAATGATATTTTATTATAGACTTTCCTGCCTCTCTCCATTTAGATAATCCTATTCCTCAGAGTATGCAGAGTTAAATCAGTTTGTCTCACTACCATGTTCTCAGTGTCTAACATAGTACCTGGCCATAAATAAATGTCAGATAAATAAATGAGTATGTGTTGTTAAAGCAAACTAAGTATGGCCTGAGAAGAACTCCATACTTCTATATTTGAGTACTCGTAGACAAACTGCAACCTAGCTTAATAGGTAGACAAGACTGAAAACCTAACTTAGGAGTATGTCCCTGTAATAATAGCTGAGTCTTGGCCAATTCCAGTGGCGGTTCTTCAACTGTTCATACACTGCTGAGTGTTCAAACTCTGTTCAAATAATGCAAATGCCAACCTGTAACCAATCCGACTGTTCTGTACCTCACTTGCCATTTCTGTACGTCATTTCCTTTTTTTTTTTTTTGTCTATAAATTTTCTTCTACCACGTGCGTGCTCTGAAGTCTCTTTGAATCTGCTGTGATTCTGGGAGCTGCCTGGTTCATGAATCGTTCATTGCTCATTTAAACTCCTTTAATTTTAATTTGGCTGAAGTTTTTCTTATCTCCTTTGAAGGAAACTATCTGGTAAATAAATATGATAAAGTCCACCAATTTAAATAGAAATTAAAGATGAGTTTGTTAGAATTTTTGGCTCTCCTGAGGCTTCCATTCTAGTCATAGAGCTAGATAGTAAATGTAATGAGTACATGAGATGATTTTCAATAATACATGAATATAAACTAAACGTATGAATATAAACCAAACCTATGTAATGTGATAAAGAATAACTGGAAAGGGGAGAAACTTTTGGTTGGATAATCAGAGAAAGGCTCTTTGAAAATATGGTATCTAAGTTCTAAGATAGAGGCCTCTCATAAAAGGAGGAGTAGAGAAGGAAAACATGTTCTGTGCAGAGATGGTGAATGCAAGGAATCTATGGTGGAGTTAGTCTTGGAAAAAATGAACAGTTGTCCAGTGGTTCTACAGAGTCTAGTACAGGCAATAATTCAAGAAGATGAGGCTGAGAAGGTAGGCAGAAACAAGATCATATTGGATCTTGTGACTTTTTGTAAAAATTATTTATTTTACTGTAAGTGGAGTGGGAAATCATCAGAGGTTTTAAGCAGAACAACAGTATCTAATTCATATTGAAATGTGATTATTTGTGGAAGATAGATTGGGATGAAGGTGGGTGGAAAGACTGGAAAAAAGGGAGAATTTATCAATTAGGAGAATTTTGTTTTAGTGTAGGGGAAATATGATGGCTTGAGCAAAAGTAATAGTTGGAAGGCAGAGAGGCAAGAGAGGACTTAGTATATGTCTTCAATTCCAACATGAACTGAAGGTAGGCTTGTGTGAGATAATGAGGAAAAGAAAAGAATCAAAGATGAGTCCTGTGTTTTTTCGCTTAAGAAAGTGGGTGTAAGGGAATACCATTTACTGGCAGTGAGGAGAGTTTGGGTTTGGGTCAGAGTCAGAAATCCAAAGCTTGCCTTGGGACATTTTAAGTGTGAAACATTGATCAGAAATCTAGCTAGGGATGCCGAATTTAGAAATGGGGAGAGATCACAGGTGTGAGTGTGTACTTAGATACCATCAGTATATAGTTGAGATCAAGGGAGTGTGACAAGAGAAGAGAGAAATAGGGAAAGGGGCCTAGCTTGGTTGCTGCAGCCCACTAACATTTACAGCTTAACTGGATGAGGAGATGCCAGCAGAGCAGACTGAAAAGGAAAGTGAGAAAGGAAGGGTCCATGTTGTGTTAAAGAAGCAAAGCAAGGAATTTCAGGAAGGAAGCTGCAATCTAGTCTACCAAACACTGTTAAACAGTACAGTAAGGACCACTGGATCTGACAAACTGATGACCAGGGCAAAAGTAGTTTTAGCAAAATAGAAATAATGGAAGTTTTAATTAGAGTATTTTGAGGGATAAACATCTTAATATTATTGGTACTACTAAGTAATAATATTATTATCAGTACTTCACCATAATAACCTATTTGGTAGATGAAACATTTAGTCCATAAATCTATTTAGTAATTTAACAGTTCTCTACTAGCTAGAAGATGAGATTTCAATGTGATTAAGAGATGCTTCCAGTCCTTGAAGATATTATTTTTTTAGATACCTCAGAACTCTCAGGAATACATCATTTAGTTCTGGAAATTTTTCTGTTGCCGCCGTTTAATTTTGTCTCCACCCAAAGATGACTGAAAATCATATATCTCTTCAGAGAAGTTGAGGCAAAGGATTGATTGAGTCTTACACTTTTTCAAATTCTTCACCGCAGCAGAGTATTTTCATTTATTTTATATTGTCTTTCTATGTTCAATATATGAAACCCTTTTATGAGTTTAAATAAAATAGAAATGGCTTTTTATACTTGTAACTTCTTTTTAAAAAAATCTTCATTTGCTCTAATGAATGGATTGGCAGTTTAGCGTCAACAACTGACTATGAATAGGTACTATTATTAAATTCACTAGCTCTTCAATAACACTAGAGAATTCATTACAATGAATGAGTTTCTTAGTGCAGTAATTAGAGAGTTTGATATTGATTTCCTATGCTATAATAATTGCTGGCATTTCTGTGACAAAAATAACCATTATATTTAGAAAATCTTTTTAATACCAAATAGAAATATAAGCCTGAGACATAGACACATCCATTATTATACCAGAAGTAGTTAACATTATTTCCTTTACCACAATCCAAAAATATAGGACTGTTCTTTTGTAGCTTATGGACTTGAAGTACAGGTTATAATGCCTTTTCATTATATTTTACTTTCAAAATGGAAGTTTTTTAATTAGCACTGATACAGGGTTAGGGTTCAAATGTTGATCATACAGAAATTTAAAAAGTAAAGACAACACTTGATATCATCATCCAGAAACAATTACTGTTAATATTTATGTGTATAATCCATTGCAAACATTTGTCTATGGTTGTGTTTTTAAATTTAATGCCTAAGAGTAGATCTGGCTGGTACGATAGCACTTGCTCTTGCTTTTCAAGGACTGTTTTTTGCTAATTTTTCTGTTTTCAAAGAAAATACTGGTTTTTGTAGAAAATCCAGGTGCCACAGGAGAGAAAGATCCCTTTTCAATATCCTCACTACCACCACCAATCTCATTATCCAAACATAAAAAGAGCCACTGTCAACATTTGGGTGGTTATCCCTCCAGGATGCATTCTCATCTTTATCTATATATTTTAATGGCAATGAATGCAGAGCACATTTTTAAATGGTCATTATTTGTTATTTAATCAATCACTTATTAATGAGCACTTAAATTCTTTTCAGTTATTTTTACTATTTCAGGTTTCAACGAACATTCTCATACCTTCACATTTACACTTTTATCAGTTTATCTCCTCTTCTACTCTTAATTTCAAAGTAGCAGTCTCTTGAAATGAGTTGGGTGTTCTTACAACTTAGATGATATGGCATAAATACTTACAATGCATGAATACTTAGTCCCTGTTGAGGTTCTGGGTCATTTTCTCCTTGGTTTTCTTTCATGAGGAAGTCATCAGGGTCAGATGGGGTCTTAAAACAATATCTAATGGGCAAGAGGGGGAGGTGGGACATTGTAGCCCTGTGCTGTCAAACAAATGAGTATGTACTGAATATTTCCATTTGAATAAAGTTCTAGAAAATTAAATCTATAGAGATAGAAAGTAATTTATCAATTGCCTAGTGATGACTCTGGGATAGGGAGGAACATGCTAAGGATTATGAAGGAAATGAAACTTTTGGAGGTGATGAATATGTTCCTCATTTGACTGTAATTATGGTTTCAAAGGCATATACACATGCCAAAACTATGTCAGTTATAACTTGGTAAATATTTTTAAAACAAGACAAAAACCTTAATGATGATCACTGGGCAGCTTTTAGATGCAAAGAGCTGCTTATCTATTACCTAATAGTATATTTATGTTTTGCTTTGCAGTTTTATAAAGTACTTCCATTACATTTTCCCATTTGATCCTTATAACAGCTTTCTGATATGTTGAGAAGGCATCTTTGCCCCTTTTATAGATGAGAAAAATGAGACTCAGAAAAGTTAACTTCCCCAAGATCAAAAAGCTACGAAGAATTGGACCTAGACTTTTACTTATGCTACAATGACTACATTCTGCACCGTTTTCTATGATGTTACACTGTCACCAGAAACACTTTTGGTCCCTCATTTTCATGATCTCTAATTTGATACCATGCATTAGGAAGTATAAAAATGTGAAGTTATCAATAAAGAAAGATCAATATGAAACATAAGAGGCTTTTATCCCAAATGACTGAAAGCAGTATCTCTAAGAGACGCTTGTACACCCACGTTCATAACAGTATTATTCACAATAGCCAAAAGGTAGAAGCAGCCCAAGTATTTGTCTATAGATGAAATGATACACAGTGGAATATTTAACCTTAAAGAGGAAGAAAATTCTGAAACATGCTACAACATGGATGAACCTTGAGGATATTATGCTAGGTAAAATAAGCCAAATGCCCTAATGATTCTGTCTTTGTATAAGATACTTAGGGTAGCCAAATAATAGAGACAGTGCAATGTTGGTTGCCAGGAGCTGGGGGAAGAGCCAATGGGAAATTATTGTAAAATAGGTACAAAGTTTTGTTTTTGTAAGATGAAAAAGAGTTTTGAAAATGGATGGTAGTCATGGTCCACAACAATATGAATGTAATCACTGAACTGTATGCTTAAATATGGCCGAGATAGTAAATTTTATGTTACATGCATTTTATTACAATTTTTAAAAAATAAAATATGAGGGTTTTTTTTAAAATACAAAAGGCCTTATATTGATATGGAAGCATGGAGACCTAGGACTCATATGTGAGCTTATTGCAAATGAACACAAAGTTACAATTATTTATTTTGTCACAGTTCTCAGAAATATGCTTCTGAGCCACGGTACAACCCTCTAGTAAACTTGGTGAACTTAACTGCAAACAGAGGTGGAATGAAATACAGCTGGCTGATACTCTCTGCCTAAGGCTGAGAATCCCTTAATTTGGAGCCTTGCTGAGTTGGAAAAGCTGACTCTAAGTCGAATGAGAAGTCCATATTGCTGAGTTGGAAAAATTAACTTCTATAATTCATCAACTCGAACACAGTTTTTTAACTGCAAAGTATATCTCAAATTCATCCATTTCTCTTCATTTCTGTTTGCATCATTCTAATGTAGTTTTCATCATATTTTGGTTGAATATAATCACCCTTTCTGTTTTTCCCTGTTGCCTGCTTCTAGTTCATTCTCTACATCGCAGCCAAAAATCTTCTTTAAAAATATATTATGTTGTATCAGTTCACTGCTTGGTGGCTTTTTCTTTAATGTAAGGTATGATCAAAACATCTTACTGTGGTGTACAAGGTGCTGCACCATCTGGTCCCCGCTCTCTGTCCCCACGCAGCAGCTCCCGCACTCTGCCTCTCAGCACCTCTTAGACCAAGGGCTTTCTTTCATTTTTAAGAACATGTCAAGCTTCTCCTATCACACATCTGCATATGCTCCCCCATGCTTTAAAGCCTCTTTCCTCCCCTTTTCGGAGGTTGCATGTTTGTTCGTTGGATCTCAAATACAACTTCTTCATAGACCGTTTCTCCTGAACACCATATCTAATGTGGATTCTCCATTATCTCAATTTCCTCTTTGTTTACTTCATGCCATTGAACAAAAGTTGTAATTATGTCATTTAATTGTTGATTTACTTCTTTTTTTTTTCTATTTCCCATATTTGAATCTGAGCTCTTGGAGATCTGAGCACCTAGTAGAGATTTGGCATATAAAAAGCAATCAATAAAAACCATGGAATGATAGAATGAATAAAAACAAAAAATTAAATACAACATAACATTTATCAATAGAGGAATAGTTTTTCTATAATACCATCCAACTGTTTAAAAGGATAAGAAATATTTCTGTGTGCTGTACTTAAATGAAAAAAGCAGGTTGTGTAACCATTCATTAATTACAGTAATATTTTATAAAAAGTGTATATGCATATGAGTATAACATATGTATACATATGCATATATGTACATATACATATATACATGTGTGTGGTTCTGTAGGCATATAGAACAAATTAACAGCAATGGTTACAGCCAGAGAAGAAAATAATATTATAGAATTTGGGAATTAAATAATGAAAGACTTTAGTTTTTTATTTTATTTACTTCTGTTAGATAATGAATTTTTACTCCTGCAAGCATATTCAGATTTTTTGTATAAATTAAAAAATACAGCAATCCCATTACATACATTGGTATGTACCCAAAGGATTATAAATCATTCTGTTATAAAGACACACGCCCACATATTAAAAAATACAGCAATCCCATTACTGGTATGTACCCAAAGGATTATAAATCATTCTGTTATAAAGACACACGCCCACATATGTTCATTGTGGCACTGTTTACAATAGCAAAGACTTGGAACAAACCCAAATAACCATCAATGATAGACTGGATAAATAAAATGTGGCACATACACACCATGGAATACTATGCAGCCATAAAAAGGATGAGTTCATGTCCTTTGCAGGGACATGGATAAAGCTGGAAACCATCATTCTCAGCAAACTGACACAAGAACAGAAAACCAAATACTGCATGTTCTCACTGATAAGCGGGTGTTGAACAATCAGAACACATGGACACAGGGAGAGGAACATCACATGCTGGGATCTGTTGAGGGGTGAGGGGACTAGGGGAGGGATAGTAGGGGGTGGCGGGGCTTGGGGAGGGATAACATTAGGAGAAATACCTAATGTAGATGAGAGGGGATGGAGGCAGTGAATACTACACCATGGCATGTGTAGTACCTATGTAACAATCCTATGCAATCTGCACATGTACCCCAGAATTTAAAATATAATTAAAAAAAAGAAAAACATGTATTTTTTTGTTTAAGACCTTTATTTACTATGCTACAAATTAATGTGGAAATTGAATAATCAAATAGGTGTGAAAGGTTACCAGAATCAATATATGGTATAAATAAAGATATATGAAGAGATTAAGTAATTAATATTAAGTATTAGATGAAGACCTTAAACTGACATTGCTAGATAAGAATAAATTTTCAATATTGGAAATACTAAGGGAAAACAATCACATATTTTTGCTTCTTCAACAAGATAAGTTGCTTGCTCTTGTCATGAGTTTTCAGGCCTGAAACATTGATTTTTTTATCCCAATAAAGAATAAATATATTTGAGAGTTTTACATTTTATTCAACAGTGCTGCAATTGATAATGAACACAGAGACATCAGAAGATTTTACAACCAAGCACAATTGTAAGCATTACATTTATATATTTGATCAGCTCTGTCACACTTACTCAACTTTGCAAAACAGGGAAACAAAAAAAAAGTTTTGTCTCTTTTTTTGGGCTGTTGGATCAACGTGGTAAGAATGCATATGTCCTGTATGTAACTGCAAACTCAAACAGAAAAGATGATTGCAGAAATTCAATAAGTGGTTTCCTGAAAGAATGTTGAAAGATTATTATAAAATAGAGGCTAGAGGGAAACTTAAGCATTCCAGCTCACTTACGGTATTTAGAAATGAACACTTCCTCACCTATAGAAGGCACAAGTGTGAGACAGCTTTAGGTTTTTAAAGAAGACCATCAGATAGCCTTGTGGACTTTTGCAGTATTGAGCCTGGAGCCACTTTTTCTAAGTTCTGTTTTCATCTTTGTTTTATTGATAGTCTCTTCCTGTATCCTTGACATCTTTACTTCTTGCCAACACTTGAACTACTTCTCACCCACTACAGAGTGCAGGAGAGACTTACTAGAACCTACTTACCTTGATATTTTGAAGAGTGTAGCCTCTGTGCTCCGGACATGAAGTGGCTCAGGAATAATGCCTCAGAGTCACAGGTAAATCAGGAGATGGGAAGAACATCCCAGTGGCATGTAAGTAGGATTATGGTATACAATCATAGTATAAAATGTTAAGTATCAGTGCCAAATAGGCAATTTTCAGCACAGTTTAGATGGTTGTCATCTCACTGATGTATAAGTCAATGAACATAGATTTCCAAAAAGCACTTACATATTGAGATAACATGCAAATTAAGTCTTCTCCCCACCCCTAGTTCCTGATTGTAGGAGGAACAATTCTCTCCCTTACTCCATGGGCATCTGACTATAAAATAGGAGCTACTATTCTCTTGAAGATATTAGAAGAAAATATTCTGCCCTCTCTCCTTCCTGTCACACACAGAAGGAAGGCCTTATCTGAATGAATGAGGGTCACCAGGGAGAGTATCACAGGCTCTAGGAATCTATCTGCCCTACGGATTACACATATTCTTTCATTTGTTTTCTCTCCTGGAATACCTGGGTTGTTGAGATGCTCTATACCTGACTAGACTGGTAAATTCAGTCCATGGGAGAAGCAGCAAAAAAGCACATTCAGACTTAGCATCCAGGCAGTGGACATTTTTTTTTTCCCACCAAAACTAAACTTGATTGACCAACATAGAATAGAGTCACTTCTCCCTATTCCTCTCACTGATTATAATGAAAAGTGCTGAACGTTATGTGTAAAACAAACATAAGAAGACACTGAAAAGTTAAGAGATAAAGACAGAACTGCAGGGACCTTTGGACCCTAAGAATAAAATGGCAGTAAGTTTCCTGATTTTCTTTTTGCCACATTTATCTCAGACACGGAGATGGAGAAGTTGGCAACCTGGAAACATCATTGGGAGCAGACAAAAAAAAAAAACTGTCTAGCTGAAGTACCAGGACAGAGGCTACCTAATAAGATAGAAAGCTTTTAGATGATACCACCCTACTGCAAACAACATGGAAAAGTGGTGGCTCTACAGAAACCTCCATTCTCAAGTTCAGGAAGGAGCCTAGAGTATACTTAATAAGATTATAGCGAAGCACCCCTTGCCTCCCAATCCAGCCCAGTTGGTATCAAAAAAAAGCAAAGTAGGGAACTGGTAATTTTATCACTGTCCGGGAGTAATGAGCCCCACCACCGTACGCTATCTCTGAAGGCCATGTGTAGATCCTGAACTTCCACCTCCTACCCTGTGACAACAAAGCAGCTTGCACCCTTTTTGCATCAGAGAAGGACAAGTCAGAAGCCTGACCCTTCAGCATCATTCAGTGGGTAACAAGGCTTTCCTCTTCCCTACTCTCATTCTGTGAGTGGAAGCCACATGGAGACCAGAAGCAAGGTATCCCTCTCCTTCCCAGCAAGTGTGGTATCAGTGGAGGTCTAATAGGGACCCTGAAATCCCACCCCCACTCAACAGCAATAAAACATTCCTACCCCTGCCCTGGAGTGTCAAAGAAAGCCAAGTGTTTAACCTGAACTTTTACCTCAACCTGGTAGTAGCACTGTGATGCCCCTCTCTTCCCTTGTGGTATAAGAGCAGACCTGATAAATAGAAAATATCAATAAGATTCATTATCTCATAACATAATACCCAAATGCCTAGGTTTCAATAAAACATTATACCAAGAACTAGGAATATCTCATCTTGAACAAAACAAGACTGTCAATAAGTGCCAACGGCAAGATGATACAGGTATTATAACTAGCTCAAGGATTTTAAGGAAGCCGTAATAAGCAATTACAAATGTTTCAAACACATGAAATGATGGAAAGTCTCTGCAAAGTAATAGAAGAAATAAATATGAACCAAATGGAAACTTTAGAACTGAAAAACACAATAACTGAAATGAAGACTCACTGGATGGGTTCAAGAGAAGAGTGACAAAGATACAGGAAAGAATCAGAATTTGGAGAGTGAACAATAGAAATTAACCAATCAGAACAACAGAGCAAAAATAAACTAGAACAACAAAAACCAAAACAGAACCTCAGGGATTTGTAGGGCTATAATAAAAGATCTGACACTAGAGTTCCAGAAAGAGAAGATAAAGAGGATAAGGTTGAAAAAGTATTCAAATTTGGCAAAAGATATAAAGTTACAGGCCTGAAATGCTGAGCATAGCCCAAAAAGGATGAACCCATAGAAATCCATGACGGGATACATCATAATCAAACATTTAAAAAGTAAAGACAAAGAAAACCTCTTAAAAGCAGCAAAAAAGAAATAACACCTTATGTATGGTAGATAAATAGTTTGAATAACAGCTGATTTCTCACCAAATATCAAGAAGGCCAGAAGGAAATGGCATAACCTTTTTCAAGTGCTTAAAGAAAAGAAAAATCTGTCCACTCCGAATTTTATATCTGGTGAAATAATCCCTGAAAAATGAAAGGGGAGTAAAGACTTTATCAGACATAGAAAAAGCAAAACAACTTTCTACTAACAGACCTACTTCTCAGGAATGCCCACAGGAAATTCTATAAACCATTGGAAATAAAAAAAAGAAGCAATCTCGAAACGCAGGAAGATAATGAGCAAAAACATGAATAAATGTTTTTCCTTCTCTTGAGCTTTCTAAATGATTTTGGACAGTTGAATCAAAACATACAGCATTGGAAAAAGAGACAATATATATTCAGTTTTTCTCAATAAAATACTCTCTCTGGAGGCCTTCAGCCGCCATGAAAATAGCCTGATTGCTCTATAGTCACCAGTCTCGAAGGAGCTCAAACAAAGACCCTGGACTACATGGAGAAACAGATGCCCGATCATCCCTCAGCTCCTCCAGCCACCATCAAACTGCAAATACATGAGACCCCAAGTCAGTGCTGCCCAACTAAGCCATTCCTGAAATCTTGATATCCAGAATCTGTGAGATAGCAAAACAGTGTCTAAGCTTCTAAATTTTGAGATGATTTGTTATACAGCAGTAGATAAGTAAAACAACATGTATGGCATTCATCATGATGGAAAAGCAAATTAAAATCACAATGATACATGTACACACATATACATCCTGCATGTACACACATGCACTTAAGGAAAAACCCACAATGAGATACCAGTAGATATCCACTATGATGACTGCAATGGGACAGAGTAACAATACCAAATGTTAGTGAGGATGTGGAACCATTACAACTTTCATACATAGATATAATCACTATGAAAACCTGTTTAGCACACAGTTAAAGCATAACATATGCATACCCTTGAGCCAGCAATTCCATTTCCAACCGAAATATACATAGATTTATATGCAAAAATACTCATAGTGGTATTAATAAAAGCCCCCACATGCAAGAATCCAAATGTGCATCAAAGGTAGAATGAATAAATACAGTTAATATATTTATAAAATAGAACACTATGCAGTAATGAAAATTAACTGCTACATGTAACAACTTAAATGAATCTGTGATCATAAAGTTTACCTTAAAATGTAAAGCAGATTATTTACTAAAAAGCTGATATTTTGATCCTTGATTTCAGATTCTATTTCTCAATTGGCTCAGACGTGGGAAAAAGTTCTTCCACTTAAATGTTCATTGCCTTTTTGGCTTAAGTCATTGACTGATGGATATTTGCCTTTGATTCACAAATCAGAGTAACTTAGGTGTTTGAGATAGAATGAATTGCATTTAATAAATTACCATTTTATGACCTTAGCACAAGAAAGACACCCACCAAACAAGGCTGACAAAAAAATGAATAAAGTGAAAAATAGCTAAGATTTAGTTAATGTAAGCTATGTGCTAGATGCACACTCTGTTGGTCACTTTCCTCATCAGTCAAGATCCTAAAAGAAACATTATTTACTCAGATGGTTTTAACTCAAGGGCCATTAATGAAGGGACTATTTACAGAGAACTGGGCAAAGATAAGAAAACCAACAATAGATATTGAAGTTTCCAAGAGCTACAAAGGAGTGAACGCCATTAATTATGACAGTCAGGGCTGAAGAACAAGAGGCAGAATAGTGTTTCTGTGGCCCAGTGAAAACTGGTGTTGTAAAGGCCGTGAGACAGGAAAAAAGAGGGTTGAATCTAATCCCATAATGTGCCAAGACCAAGGCACTGAAGCAAGGAAAAGCGAAGAAAAGTCAGCCACTTACTTCTCCTTTTCTCTCATGTCGTAGTGCCTTGAATTGACAAGAGGCTGCTAGCTTTCCAGGGAGTCTGGGTGATGAAGTGTGTAGGGATCAGTCTTGGGGCACAGAGTAGCTTGAAGAAGGACAAAGACAGAATGGGACAGAGTTGGCAGGGGAGATGACAAATGAAAGCGACCAAGACAAATGCATTATGTGAATTACCTGAATTTTCAAAAAATATCTGGTGAGACATAGTTCTTCTCATTTTAAGAGTGGAAAAAGTGAGAGTTACATATGGTAAACAATTGGTTCAATTCCTAAGTCTATAGGCTTAACGATCACGCTATTCCTGATGCTGAGTATATGCCCCCAAATGTTTGTTTCAATAATTGAGTATAGGCTATTTTTGATGTAATTAGGCATGCATTATCTTTATAATATAAGCTAATTAATCTAGTAATTTTTAGTTGGTACAAAAGAGATGACTTTTTTCCCCTGAGATACCAAATGCCACTTAATTAGGATTAGGAAACGGTATGTTCAGGATTAGAGCAGAGGAACCATTAACTAGAAATGAGAGCTTGAAAAGGCAGGTTTTTCTCAGGCAGCCAGCAGAGAATAAATCCTGCCTGAACTGTTACAAATATTTCTTCTTCTCTCACTTCCCCTGTGGTTCAGACAAACTGTCAATCTAGTATTCTGAACATAACAATGTATGCCTCTGAATTCATGCTCTTTCACATGCTGCTGCCTGGGCCTGAAATGTCTTTCCTCTCTTTCCTTTTCTAATCTAACCATCCCACATGTTCTTCAAAGCCTGCTTCAAAGCCATTTTCTCCATAAAGTCCTCCTGAGAGCAGAGAATAGGTCTTATACTTCTATGTACTCCTCATGCCTCACATATAGCCTGAAACATATACGGTACTCCGTTAACACGTTTAAATAAATTAAATGGAAAAGAAATGAGAACTGATTCCTAAAGATTACAAACTTTTGTCAAAGCAATGTAGAGGGAAACAGGACTGAAATATGATAGGTATTAGAGGCAGATCAAAAAATATATAGACTAAAGATTGGCCACCGCAGCACAGCCCAGAGCTGGGTTCCATTCCCTTGCAGTTGCCCACAGTGTCACAGGAAGGCTTGCTCAGAGGACACCACCCAAGTCTCCCTGTATCTCTTAGAAGAAGTAGGCATACATGTGTTTTGACTTGTCTCACTTTTATATTCTTTTTTTATAATTTATGGTTAAAATGAACTTGCATTAGTTTTATGAATAAACCTGCATTATTCTTTCCCTAACAGAATGATTACATTTTAATACCTTTTCATGAGTCATTATTCCTCTCAAATTTGATTAGTCTTAAAATTTGTATTGAAAGCTTTATTTACTCCCAGCTCCGCTCCTTCCGAACCCCACCTCCAGATTTATATGAAGTGGATTGTTATGGTGTTAGTTAAGGCATTGTATAAAACATAGCAGAGGCTATTCATAAATGAAAATTGATGGTTTCTGATACCAGGAAGTTTAGACCATTGCAAAAAATCTAAGGAATGTATACAATAATTAAAAGGTTGAATTTTGAGGTCTAAAAGTAATTGCTAGGTGGTTGAAAAGATGGGAGAACTCACTTCTGATTAAGGACAATAGGAAGGACTTCATGAAGCAAATAATAAATTTCAATTTTATTTATTGATTTATTGATTTATTTTTGAGACGGAGTCTCTGTCATCAGCCTGGAGTGCAGTGGCATGATCTCAGCTCGTTGCAACCTCCACCTCCCGGGTTCAAGTGATTCTCCTGCCTCAGCCTCCTGAGTAGCTGGAACTACAAGTGTGTGCTACCACACTCAGCTAATTTTTGTATTTTTAGTAGAGACGAGGTGTCACCATGTTGGCCAGGATGGTCTCGATCTCTTGACCTTGTGATCTGCCAGCCTTGGCTTCCCAAAGTGCTGAGATTACAGGCATGAGCCACCACACCTGGCCTTACATTTTAAATGTTATTCAGTGCTAAGCCCTTGTGTCTGTGAATCAAGGAGCAGTCTGAAGGAAACTGATGAATTTTTTTGTATCTCTTTTAAAAGAATAAGAAAAAGAGTACATTTTATATTTAGGTGGCACTGAAGGAAACAGGCATGCTATAGGGAGATGATGTATAACATTATCCAATGAAAGGGAAGCCGGAAAGTTATAGATCCCCGCTTCCACCCGGGACCACCATGTTGCACAACATCATGAGACACTGCACACCCTAGTTTATGTAAATCTAAAACAGGAGTCTTAAGGAGCCTTTTTAGACTTTTTTTTTCTGATGGTTTCCCCATGAAATTTTAATACTACATAGATACTGTATGTCTGTTTTATATACTGTACGTAATCTGTGCTTTACGCATAAAAGTAAAATTTTTTGTTTCCTTTTCCCATGTGCAAATTGTCATCCTCTCATGGGTCATACCACCTGTGTTGAGAATGCATGTTGTAAAAGAAATACTCATTTGTATTAAGTAAATATCTTTCTTATAGACGACAATGCGGGTGATTCTCCTGAAGTGGAAAAACCTTGTTCCCCAATGCCACTGTGAATCTCAAGAGAGAGTCAGCAATAATCGCACACAAATTTGATTTTGGATAACTTATTACTTCAATCTCAAATATTAGGTTAACTTAGTTGACGTCCAAGTTACAGCACTAATAATAACAAAAACTATTGCCAGACACTGAGAAGAATTTTCACATTTTTACAAAGCTAATAGAATTTGATTGAAAAGCCCCAAATCATCAGTCACACAAAGCATTTACCTGTGTCACAGACCTTAATGGAGGGCTAAGGTTTCTCATTTTCAGATTTCCACCTTCATATGATTCCCTTCACGTAGTCATGCACAGTAGTTGGCCCTTCCTGTTTCTGCTTCTTCAGCACCTACATATCCAAATATTCATTAGCGTCTCAGTTCAAACACAAGACTGAAGAACTGGCAAAGACTTTGAAATATCATTCTTTCTCTTAAATTTTTTCATAGAAGAGGTCAGCAGAGGTTTACTTTCACATTAATATAAACTACCTCCCAAATGCACCAAGATCTTAGAAAGTGGAAGTGGTTATTATTTTTTATTGTTTTAAATAACATTTTTTCCAGTATCATGAGTCATATATCTTCATAGGTATTTTAGTTTAAAATTGAAAAGACTCTATTTGAGGTTGCTAGCCAGACTTTATTTTTCTTCCATTTTTCAAGTACTGTTCCCCATAATGGTAAACAGCAAAACACTTTCCCTTTTAATGGAACGATCTGTCTTGACACTAAATTGGATGCTCAAGGGTCTATTCAAGTACAAGATTCAATGACCACTTTCAAGTTTATTAAATGTTAAGAAAATTCTCATATAGAAAAAATTTTAGACCTTGAAACCCGCAAGGTTCTGTCTAACTCCTAAGATTCCAAAAAGAGTGTTTTGTTTTGAATATACCAAGAAACTCAAAAGATGTCAGTGATCAGGTTCAGGTGACAAGCTAGAACCCCGATAAATATTTTTACTCCAGCTGTTTTTCCCCTCAATATTAGAGATCTGACCTATTCCATACCCATAAATCTTCTCTCTCTCTTTTTTTTTTTTACTAGATTCTTACAATATTTGACTCCTATAGGATTGGAAATTTTACATATAAAGTTTAAAGGATCACTCCACATTGTAAAAGGAACACAAAAGTATCTAACAAGCTCTCTTTCTTAAAATATCAGATATTTCCTGCAGGATAATTCCTTTCTCATCCTGAGAAGACAAGAGTTGATCCCATCACACCAGGTCTTCAGTAATTTCAAGTTGCCTTCAGCAAAAAGTCAAAATTCCTTTGCATGACATACAAAGTTGTCTCTAGTCTGGTCCCATATATATTTATAACCTCATTTTAAGCTAACCTTTCTTTCACTTCTCCTATGTTCCTGGGCTTTTCTAAACATAACATTTTCTTTAATTTTTCTGCCTCTTTGCATGTCACTTCTTCTGTCTAGAAGTTATTTACTTTCTCTACCCGGCGATTATCACTTCCTTCCAAGCGCTTACATAACTAGTCACTTTTTTCTCTAATATAATCACACTTTGCACATATTTCTATGGCACTTCTCCCACTGATTTGCCCCCTTATTTGTATGTAGGCTTGCCCCTGATCATAGGGGGTCTCTTTCTGAGAGCAAGAGGGTGTTAACTCATAAAGTGAGTATTACATTATGCATTTATTTATGAGGCTGAACTACGTGAAACTGGTGATATTTTAGCATTTTTGATCTATAAAAATGGCACTACTTATTTATACTTTACCTCATTCTACAAATACTTCTCAAAACCCCGTTAAAAGCACACTGAGACAGAGACAGCATACTCACCAAGTATTCCATTTGAATACTTAGACTTTCTGACTCCATTGTGATTATGAGGGGCTAAGCATACTCACCAGATACTCCATTTGAATACTTAAACATGGAAAAAGTAAACAGAAGTATGCTGCTTTCTAGCTGAAATAGTGAAAATAGCATGTGCATCCTTCTAAGCTCTCTGCTTTTGCTGCAATGACCAAAGAAACTATGTTCATACAGTGCAGCTGTAGATGGAAAAACTTTAACTTGAATCACTGAGTGACGTATGGAATAGAGCCCTACAACAACCCATAATGTACACAAGCAAGAAATAAACCATGATTGCATTAAGCTACTGAGATTTCAGCTTTAGTTTCTGGCAGTCTGACATATAATGAGTTAAAATAGAAAAATGAGGTAAAGGGAAATAAAAATAGGTAAATAAAGACAGGATAGTATTAAATCTAAAGTGCAAGCCATTACGTCTTCTGTATACTAAAGGTATGATGCATATTTGATTCTGAGCTTCCTTGTGGTCAAGTAAAAAGGAGAACCCTCATCTTTTGCAAAGGTGCAAAGACTCCATACAATAAAAAATAACTTACAAGAATGCTTTAAATGCTCAATATATATCGATTGAATAAAATTTTATATCACTGTTTATATGTGCATTGTATTTTAGGAAAACAGAGCATAGAAAGATTACCTCTAGAAAGATTAAAGAATCATGAATATGGGTCAGAGAAACTTAGCTTACCTAAGTTTGGCTTTGTGCAACTCTAGACCAATTACTTTTCTATATCCAGAGATGTAGTCTCAAATTTCAAAACAGTAGATGATTCTGAAAAGAGGATACTGATGGGGTAAACCATTCACTTTATGCATGCATCTTTTATAAGCTCTTTTAAAAAAGATTATTTAAATGCATATCAAACACACATGGCAAAGGATTTTACATTAGTAAATTCTTAGCTGAGAGGTGAGAATAATACCTCCACTAATTTTGTAAGAATCTTAAGGCAGGGAGACTAACAGAAAGATGTTAATAACTTTATTCACTAAACTTTTAGGGTAACAAAGTAATTATCTGAGCTGTTAGCACTCTAGTTACATATTTCCAAATTAACATGTAAAATTGTTAAGCATAAATATATCTAAGCATAGAAGCTTGTGAGATTATGGATCATTTTTATCTATACTTTGCTTTTTTCAAAGTATTCAATACATTATTTTTATAATCAGAGAAATATACTTTTGAAATATAAAGATTCAAACACTTGGGCATTTTTATTCAGTCTCTTCTCCATATTACCTATCCGCTCTTACTTTATCCTCATTGATAGCCTTGAACTGCTTATAAATATAATGGTCATCTGGAATTTCTCTGAAAGAAGAGATAGCATCATACCATGTATTACCCTGTTACTAACTCAGTCATATAAAGCTTGAGGACTTATTTATTATCATTACATAAATAAGCCAGATATGCATATAAAATACAAAAAAACTCAGCATTTTTGCTGGCAGAATTCATAGAGAAGCCCAATCCTAGTTTATTTCTAGTTACTCCTGCTTCAACTAATGTGCACCAGCACCTCAGCCCTGATCCTGCAATGTCCTTGTTTATTTAATATGATCTTGGGTCTGTTCTATTGTCTCTTTTCTCACAGGCAAAATTTTTAAATGCTTTTTCTATGCTTTATATTCATTACCAACGCTGCACTACTCATTTCCAGAAAGGTACCTCTACTTCTAGTAATTTACCTTAAAGAAATATTAATGGATGTCAGTAATGTTTGCTTAAAATGGCATTTATTATAGAATTATTTATATTATAAACTGCTAGCAGCTTTGATTTCAATGTAATGTTTATCATGCCTTTTATTTTGTTCTTGATAGCTATTTAAAACATTTAGATCTTTTGTAACTTTTTTTCTGTTATCAGATATACACATTCCAATTTCTGATCTGAGGATCCACAGGCAATTGGCAGGACTGGTACTTTGCTCAATTTTTAAGCAGGTTATTTGGGTTTATATTTTGCTATTGAGTTATATGGGTTCCTTATATGCTTTGTATATTAACTCTATGTAAAATATGGGGCTTGCAAATATTTACTCCCATTCCATAAGCTGATTTTCTATGTCATTGCTTCTTTTGATGGGCAGAAGTTTTTTTGGTTTGATGTAGTCCTACTTATTTATTTTTGCTTTCTGTTCCTTGTGCTTTTGGTGTTACATCTGAAAAATCTGCTAAGACTAATATTAAAAAACTCTCTTTCCTATGTTTTCTTGTAGAAATTCTGCAGCTTTTGATCTTACATTTAAGTCTTGAATCTGCTTTGAGTTAATCTTTGTATATGGTATAAGACAAGGGTCCAGTTACACGCTTTTGTGAGCATCCAGTTCTCCCAGCTCCATTTATTGAAGAGACTATGTTTTCTGTATTGTGAGTTCTGTGTGCCTTTATCAAAAATCAATTGACTGGCTGGGCACCATGGCTCACACCTGTAATCCCAAAACTTTGGGAGGGCAAGACAGGCAGATCACTTGAGGTCAGGAGTTTGTGACCAGCCCGGTCAACATAGTGAAACCCTGTCTCTACTAAAAATACAAAAATTAGCCAGGCGTGGTAGTGTGCAACTGTAGTCCCAGCTACTTGAGAGGCTGAGGCACAGGAATCACTGGAACCTGGAGGCAGAGGTCGCAGTGAGCTGAGATCGTGCCATTGCACTCCAGCCTGGGCCACAGAGCGAGACTGTGTCTCCAAAAGAAAAAAAAATTGACCATAAATGCATGAATTTATTTTAGGACTCTCTATTCCTTTGGTCTATGTGTCTGTGTTTATGCCAGTACTAGACTGTTTTGATTACTACAGCTTTGTAATATAATTTGAAATCAGGTAGTATGATGTTTCAAGCTTATTTTCAAGATTGCTTTGGTTATTCAAGATATTTTGTGGTTCCATATAAATTTTAGAGTTTTTTTTTATTTCTGTGAAAAATGCCATGGAATTTTAATAGAGATTACATTGAATCTGTAGAAGTTTTTCCAAAGAAGTCATACAAATGGCCAATAGGTATATTTAAAAGTGCTTAACTTCATTAATCATAAGGAAATGCAAGTCAAAACCACAATGATATATCACCTTACACCTGTTAGGATGGCTATTATCAAAAAGACAAGTGATTTGCAAGTGTTTGCAAGGATATGGGGAAAAACGAACCCTTTTAAACTGTTGATGGGAATATAAATTGTCACAGCTATTATAGAAAATGCTATAGAGATTTCTCAAAATATTAAGAAGAGAACTACAATACAATCTAGCAATCCCATTTTGCTGTGTATATCAAAAGTAAATGAATCAGTATCTCAAAGAGATAATTGTACTACCATTTTCATTACAACATTATCCACAATAGCCAAGATATAGAAACAAACTAAGTGTCCATCCATAGATGAATGGTAAAGGAAGTGTGTGTGTCTGTGTGTGTGTGTGTCTGTGTGTGTGTATGATGTGTCTTCCACACATCATAAATATATGGCAGAATAGTATTTAGCCATAAAAAGAAGGAAATCCTAGCATTTGTGACAATGTGGATGAACCTGAAGGACATTTTGCTAAGTGAAATAAACCAGATGTATTCAAAGAAAAAACAACTAAATGATCTTACTATATGTGGGATCTAAAAGAGTTGAACTCATAGAAGCAGAAGGTTGAATGGTGGTTAATACGGACTGGGGGAAATAGGGAACTGTTGGTCAAAGGAGGCAAACTTTCAGTTATAAGATGAATAAGTTCTGGCATTATAATGTACACATTGGTGACTGTAATTAATAATTCTGAGTTGTTTACTTGAAATTTGATAAGAGCAGATGGTGAGGCTCCTCACCACACACACAGACACATATCAACACACAAAAGGTAACTGTACATTATGATGAATGCATTAATTAACTTGACTGTGGTAATCAGTACACAATGTATATGTACAACAAATCATTACATTGTACACCTTGAATATATACAATTTTTATTTGCCAATTAGATATTTTAAAAAATTGAGCAGGACTAAGATGATAAACCCAAATAAGCTCACCTTTCTTATAAGACTTTTTCCTCCAAAGTCAGAGAAGGGTGTTGGCAAAGCCAAGATGCATTTCAGAAGTGTCCATGTTAATCAGGAGGAGGGCCACAAGCAGGTTTTTTAAAAGTCACTTCACATTTGAACGATCTGAAGCAATTTCTGCTAAAGTCCTAATTTATCCATTTAATTTAGTAATCCATTTTCTTTCTTACATAGTTATAAATCATCAGCCTCCTGGTTTAGTTTTAGTTATTGAAAATGGTTCAATAATCATAAAGATGCAGAAGTATCATTTTCATGTATTAATGTTCCTGGGAATAGCCCTTGGTCAAAGGTGGTAACTGACAACTAGTGGCTGAATAATGCCAGGTGATAAATGCCTAAAACCCTGACCTAAATTTATAAAAGTCTCTATATCAATATTTCAACTCTAGGGGTTCCTATGAAACTGACTGTGGCAGCAGTATGCTGGAGCCAGGTCATACCTACTCACAAAACCTAATTTTTTAAATATTCAGGAAAGGTACACTAGACTTAGTTGTCAGAAGATATGAGGGCTGGAATCTGACTTAGAAATTAGCTTACCCTCTTGAGCAAAGGTACATAATCTCTCAGAGCCTCAGTTTATCATCCATAAATAGAATAATTTCTGCCTCACAAGAAAATTGTAAGGATTAAGAAAGTTCCTGGCTCAAAATTAATATTTGTTAAAGTAGTATGTTAGCAAAACCAGTAACTGACCACAGGGTAAATGTTTCAGCATGGTCAGTGAGCTCTGGCTGTCTGTCTTTTTTCTGTTTTCTTTGACATTTCTTTGGCTGGTAAGGTCATGTCCTGGAAAAAAATGTTGGTTAGAATAAAGACTTAACTTTCAATCCAAGCTTTGAACCTATGACTTGGAATAATCTTTTATGGGTTATATTGACCCTAACTGCACAAGATGGGCTATTTAAGGTCCCTTCAAGTTAAAAAATTCTTTGATCGTATATCCTTTCAGTATTTTCCACAAACACTTCCATTGCGAATCTAGCTTTAACTTCTCTATTTCTCCCTTTCCCCACAAAACAGTTTCTTCCCCAAGGAGCCTATTGCAGTCTTTAAATATTCTAGTCACATCTCCAGTTAGCCTGTGTAATAAAGGTTTAGAGAGAGATCTCTGAGAATGTTGTGATGCAAATTTCAACTTAAATTGCTTCCAATGAAGACATTGGCAAACAGATTTTTCTGTTCCTCAATTACACAATCATGCATTGGTAACTAATCGGGTGTGATTTATTACATGTCGCAGCTGACCTTCCAGCTCACTGCTAAGCTGTTAGGTTTGTCTTGAAGTCAGTAAACCTTGGGTCCCTCTGGTCCTCAGTCTGGGCCTTAGGCATCATACGAACATCATTCACCTTGATTTCTCAGTCAATGACCTTTCCTTTTAAGTCACTGGAGTTTCTGGAATGTTTTCTTTTTATCCCCTACAATGAAATAGCTTTCACTATTGAGACCTCAGAGCCTCAGATAAGAAACCAGTTAAGGTGCTTTAGGCCATTTATTATACCTCAAAAAAGATATGATTGCGGTAATATATTGTTTTCTTTCAACAGAATTTCCCATGTGAAACTGTTGTGTACCTCTTGGTGCCTTGGATTATCCCTGATTTTGAATAGAAGCATTCTAAGTTTAATACAATAGCTATATAATAAAAGTCTATGCCAGAGTCCAAGTTGCCTTGGAGACCATATTTGTAAATGTAATTGGTACCTAAAATTTATTAAATGTTGCCTTTTGGTTATGAGACCAATATTTTATTTTTTATATTTATTTCACAGCAGTGAAAATTCTATAATTCACTTAAGGGATAACATAGGAGGAAATAGCCTATTATTTTTAGTTATAGGTTAGATCCTGAATCTATGGGTTCTAGAAAGAAATTCTGAGGCGCCATCAAAGAAACTCCATGTGAGCCGTGTAAGAGCCTAATGGTGGTAAAGCTTGGATGTATATTAAATATGTACATTAAGTATGTATATTAAGAGGAAAAAATTCAAAGACTGTTATAGAACTACCATTTGAGGAACAGGTACCCAAGAGCGTCATAAGACAGCTTATACTACACATGTAAGTGCTGTCCAGCCATTCTTTTTGAGGCAAAGAACTTCACTAGCTAACAAGCTCTTTATGAATTCCAGAGTGCTCAGTAGACTGGTAGCTTCTGGAAGGCAGCTGAAGTTGTAGCCCTGATTAGAACAAACTTGGTGTTATCTAAAGTCTATAGCAACAGAGGTTTACATGCAGGCCTTCGTGGTAGAAGACCTATGTTTTTGTTGAGTGATGTCTAACAGACAAGGAGTCTGTGACATCATGAGGGTGGTCCTGACGTCTAGTGGCAGAGCTAGGGGCTTACCCAATCCCTCATTGTGGCCTTTGCATTAATATCCAAAGGTCACACCTTTATGTTGTATTCATATAAAGCAATCCAGAACAGAGTAATTCTTGCTTCTTTTGGTCTTGGTTGAATAGATGAGCGTTCTAATTCTAGTGCCAGTATTCATCAGCTATATGATTTAGGCCACGTTCCTTCAACTTTCTAGGCCTGGCTTTCTTCAACATCTGTTGAGCATCCCTCATCCCAAAATGCTTGGGATCAGAAATATTTTGGATTTTTTCAAATTTTTGCATATACATAATGAGATACCATGGAGATGGGACCAAAATGTAAACACAGAATTTATTTATATTTAATAAACACATATGCATAGCCTGAAGGTAATTTCATACAATATTTTTAATAATTTTGTGCATGACTGTGACCTGTCACATAAGATCAGGTGTGGAATTTTCTACTGGTGGTGTCATGTCAGCACTCCAAAAGTTGTAGATTTTTGAGCCTTTTAGAGTCTGGATCTTTAAATTAGGGGTGCTCAACCTGTATATACCTTGAGGGGTCATTATATGAATTAAATTGAATTAAAGTACTTGATAGCAACTGTCATTACTATTAGGATAATGATGAATATGACAATGGAGATACTGACTTTTGAACAAATATTTATCACAGAGTTTGGCACATAGTAAAAGCTTAATATTCATTTCCTTTCCTTTCCATTTTGAGATTACTTCATGTCAAATATTTATGGTGCAGCCTATTTATAGACTGCACTGTAAATTTTCTCACTGAAGTCTCAAGGAAAAATGTCTTGCAGCTTTCTTTTTAGGAGTTATCAAACATCTTCTCTTCACAAGATACTCCATTGTGCTATGTTAAGAAGTGGGAGGAAAAAAATGACCTTTGGATTCAGAATAGCTGGATTTTTTTCTCTCACTGCCTTCCAAGAATTAATAAACATCTTTGTTAGTCATATTTCTCTCCTTTTATATTAAAAGGCCACTAATTGCCCCAACACTCCTGAATCTTATTCCATTCCAAAGCATTATATAACAAGAGTAGCTACCATTTGAGAACATTTACAGTGTTTCTGTACTATCTCATTTAAAGCTTACAATTTTGTGATGTGATTATTACTGCCATTCTCATTTATTCATGAAAAACAATTGGCTAACAAAATTAAAATAAAACCAGACTAAGGTCACATAGCCAATATGTAACAAGAGTTGGGATTTAAACTTCTGTCTGACCCCAAAGCCTTTGCTTTCATCAACTATGCCATCCAACCTCCTCACCAAAGATGGAATCTCTAGGAAAGTTGATTATCTTAGTAAACCAAATGTCAACTTCTTCATTAAGGTAGGAAGTATACACAATATAAAAATGATAAATCATTGAATTTTTTCTTTTTACAACCTCAGGGTTCCATGAGAAAACTAAATTCATCAATCTTCTTCCCAACTAATCTTTTCAACATTAATCATTCTCTACAGTAAATTAGAAACTGGGAATTAATTTAATGAGTTTTCTTCCTAATGACATAAACCTCATATCATTGTGGTTTCCAAATCAAATTGCCATCTACGTAATCAAAGGACATAGACTGCAGCCTACTATGACACTCAGAGTTAAATATGCAATTGAATAATTAAAATTTCTCACTGAAGTGGACACTTTTCATTCTTAGAAAATAATAATGTGTTTTAACATAGCCAGAGGTCTCATTTTCTTAGCAATGTAAGGATGTTTGTTTCTTGTCATATGTTACCTGATCCACAAAACACATGCTGCCAATATAACATATGGCTTGTATACATTTTTAAATATGCAATTATAATTTTCAATGAGCCATGTACAAGAGATGTATTGATTCATGTCATTTGCATAAAATGTCAGTCATATTGGCAGCTAGTTTATCCTTTTGCTGTCCTTGAAGCAGAGTACAGAATGCTAAATCCCACAGTATCATTAGTAATGCCAATCAAAATAAGAATCAGTCACTCTTAAAAGAATGAGCAATTGAATTACTCCCGATTTGTCAAATTATTTCACAGAGTAATGATACTATTAATAAATCATATTAGTCCTACAAAGGGACCAGCATTCCCACCATAATATTTACAGGCAAATCATTACATTTGAGGAGGAAGAAGATTAAATCAAAAGGTTTGGATACTTTAAGTAAATTAGTACTTGAAAAGAATTGAATAACTTTGTTCTTTCCAGTCAGTGTATATCAGTTTGTTTATTTGTTTTAATATATACTCTGGACAAGATCCCTTTTTCATAAGGGGAATGTCAGAACAGTTAGAAAAAATTCAGAGTTTTCGCTATGCTAAAGGATGTGTAATTTACAAAGTTTACAAAAGAGGTTGAATTATAATGATAAGATACTGAAATATATGAGGAATGGTTAAGAAAATTGGATTTATTTAGCCTCATGAAAATTCAGCAGAGGACGTGCTAGATGCTTTAATTTATTTGAAACTGTCATGGAATGGATTAATAAACCAAATAAAGGTAAATGGGTAGAAGACACAGGAGGTAGATTTTGGTTCATCATAAGAGAAGATTTTGTAAACATAAGAGCTGTGCATTACTATCTAATCTGGATATCATTGGAAATATTCAAACACAGTTAAGAATACCTTAGAGGATAGAAACTATTTCATATAAGAAGAAAACTAGGTAAATAGCCAGCAATATGTCTTTCAATCCTTAACATGTCTATTTTAGAGAATAAGTAAAAAAAGACATGAAATTACCCAAGAATAATTTTGAAAGAAAATAACAGACTAACAAGTATGAAATAGAAAAATTCAAATTGAGTAGAAAATATTGTCATAGGCTGTGTTCCTCCAGAAGCTGATTCTAACACTGAGTTTAGTTTGCTACGTGTTTACTAAAGAGCTCACTTAGGGATGGTCCCTGTAAAGGGGACAGAAAGGAAACATGTTTGAGTAAAGAGAGAAGTCTATTTGTGTATCAGGGCCAATGGCAGCCTCAGCCTGTGGCAAAAGTTGCTCTGGAGCTAAAATGCTCCTTCAGACTTGTTCTGACTTGGGTCAAGATAGCCAAGCCTTTACACGCTTTTATAAATCTTTGATAAATCCATTCTATTATATGAGCAACCCCAGGAAGGAATGCAACCCTGGGCAAAGTGAGTCTGCAGCTGAAGCAGAACCTAGAACAGCTGACAGCTAAAACACTAGTGAACCAATCTCATGACTTTTCCTCTTCTGTCAGCTAGTCATGTGGTGTGATTTGATGGAGAGGCGCTATGCAAGAGTGGTAGATTATGTGTGGATCTTTGGCTAGCTAATAGAAGATTCGTACTTGTTTCGTTTCTTTTCTTTTTTTGAGACAGAGTAGAGCTGTTAATCAGGCTAGAGTATGGTAGTACCATCACAGCTCATTACAGCCTTGAAATTCCAAGCTCAAGTAATCCTCCCACCTCAGGCTCCTGAGTAGCTGGGGACTACAGGTATGTGGCACCATGCCTGGCTAATTTTTGTATTTTTTTTGTAGAGATAAGGTTTCATTGTGTTGCCTAGGCTAGTCTTAAACTCCTAGGCTCAAGCAATCCTGTCTTGGCCTCCCCAAGTGCTGGCATTATAGCTGTGAGCCACCATGCCTGGCCTCAATTCTTGTAACACTTTCATCTTAAAATTGATAGTTTCTGGACCCACCTGGCTTTATAACTTAGTGAGTCTGATAAGAGAACCTAGCTAATGATGGGAGTATATAAGGGCTTGGTAATAAATTAAAACTGGCTCAGTGGAGTCCACTGGGTGCATGGGCCCATCTAGTGGTCATTTCTCTGATCCCAAGTATGAAAACCTGTGTAACAGCACAATACTTACAATGGATCTGTGGGGCAAAATCTGTCATAGTGTGAAATTCTAAGCGGAAGCCTCTGGTACTGCAAAACTCACACCCAAGAGAGCACATAAAGAAGTAATACCATATCCCGTGAGGTTGGCAGAAATTAGAGCCAATATAGCAGAGTGGAGAGTTTGTGGTCCCTGCCATTTCTCAACTTAATTCAACACTCTGGCCTCTGAACAGGATGAAGGAATCTTGGAAAATGGCATTACATTATGGCAGACTTAACCAAGGAGCAACCCTGATTGCAGCCACAGCCACTAAGCTAGATGAAGTATCCTTGCTTGAGCAGATTAGAATAGCCCTGGAGAATGGGAATATAGCCATTGAATTATCAAATGTATTATTTTTCATTATTATCAGAATAAGGGATCAGAAATAGTTTGAATTAAGGCAACACTATTTACAGTTTAGTTCCAGGACTAATCACTTTTCCCATTTGCTATCATAATATACTATGATGAGGTTTTGACACTCTAAATCTCTTGCAGAAGAGCGTGTTGATCACTGTATCAATGATAGTATGGTAACTGGTCAAGATGAACAAAAAGTGGCTAGAATATTAGAGGCCTTGTTAAGACACATATGCTTCAGAGGATGGGAGATAAACCCCAGAAAGGCTCAGGGGTATTTCACATCAGTAAAATTTTAGTGGTCCAGTGGTTATGGGCATTCCAGAACATCTCATATAAAGTAAAAAGTAAATTTTGTATCTTGTACCTTCCAACACACAAACAGAAGCCCATTATTAGCTAGATGCTCTTGTCAGACTCACCAAATTATAAAGCCAGGTGGGTCCAGCAACTATCCATTTTAAGATGAAAGTGTTACAGCAAGAATTGAGGCTTCCACAACTCTTCTAGGGCCCCCCCCTTTTTTTCCTCTCCCTTTAGCTGGGAGAGAGAATTTCCTGGACTTTTTTTTTTAATCCATGCTCACTGATTTGGGATACACTAAAACCTAAAGTAGGAGACATAGGAGAAAAAAAGCAAAACAGGAAGATGTGTTGGTTATTCTTTGAGTTTTTATTTCCCTCTAAGTATGCTTCAGAATTCTCAGTGACTTTATATACTTTGTCCAGGGCTTTTGGTTATAATAAGTGAAAGAGAGAGGGTGAAGTGTGTTTTCTCTGATTTAATTGGAACTTCAATCCCAAAAATTGAAGTTTGAAAAATATAAGAATAGATATTTGTAAAACTTACAGAAAATATTAGGTATTACTAAATCATTATTATTTTGCTAAATTAGAGTCATGATGTTTAAGAAAAATAACAGCTAGAAACATTCAATAGCTTTTTCTTATTTGATTATTTTTATTTAGTTGGTTGGTTTTGAATTATTCTGTAGTTTCAGTTCTTTTCACGCATTAAATGATTTTACCAATTTTTTTTTTTACATAACAAGGATTTTAAGTGTCCTGGTTTGACAAATGATTCACTTGACCTATTTATGAACAAATACAATTGTTTGACATTTCTACTGCAAACTGTAAAGATCTCAATTTTTCTATATTATTTTTCATCCTAAGTGAAGTGACTCCTTAAATGTTAAGTATTTTAGTCGTGTTTGAGAATAAATTGCTTCTCAGCAAAAATGATTTTAACACCTATATTTCATAATAAATTACACAGTAACATCTATATGCTCTATACGCAACTTACACATTTTTAAATGCATTATAATAAGCAGGAACACTGACCCTAATACTATCCCTAATGATGCATTAAATTGGTTTTCATAATTTTTACCTTTTCAAATTCCCTTAAATATCTTCATCTTGACATTAAAATTTAATCTTTAAAAACTTACTCTATTCTGCCTCTGTCATTCTGTGCAAATTATTTCAACTGTTTATGCTTTAGCTTTTCTGCTGTAAAATTGGAAAAGTTCTTACCACTTTACATGACGGCTGCTAAGACTGAGGATAAAATATTTATAAAATTGACAGACACAGTAATTTGTAGTTATTAGTGCTGGAAATGTATTCTCATTTCTTCATATTGCCATAGCTTCCCATTATCCAATCCACCCACTGTCAATAGATGACATTTGGGGCTACTCTTTGTATCCAGGGCTGGCCAAGTATGACCCTTGTGGTCCTATCATCTAGGTGCTCTTACTAGAATCCTCCAATGTTCTCCCTTTAAAATGTATTGGGTAGACAATGTTACCTTCTGTGTCAGTTTCTAGTGATGTTCAGTTCAGTGTAGTAGGAAGGATGTAATGACAAGCTTGTATTAATGAAATTACAAGGCTAAAATGAATCAAAAGGACAAGTAACTTACTTTTCAGGGATGCAAAGAGAATTGATATGTTCAGTATATATTTCCTGAAATCCAACTGTATACCAATAACTGGGCTGAGATCTGGAAATCAAAAGGGAGAAAAAAACATATCCCCAGATTTGTGGAGAAATTAGAAATCCCTGAACTAGATTGTAAGTTATTTCAGGATAGTTATTTTGTTACTGTTTTCTGTGTTTAGCAGATTTTCTGACACAGGATGAGGTAGTAAGTACTTCTTATTCAGTGAATGCAAAACCATCGATTGGAATACCATTCTAATAGTGCTGTGATGGAAGTATGCCTTTTAATTATAAATCACCAGGCAAACTGTTACCTTTCAATCATTCCAAGTTCCCATGTAATCTCTTCAGGAAAAGAGCCCCACCTTCAAGCTCTTGCAGCCTTTTTAAATATTCATTCAAGTATCCATTCAAAAAATATGCATTGGATAATTACTACACTGTACTATAAGTATTTTATTATGTGTCTGTTCCACTCTTTCCCAGTAATGTCCTTCTACTTCACCCTTCCAACCTCCACCAGCAGGACTAGGACTGAGTCTCAGTTCTCACACATTCTTGCTTGGCAAAGAAAATAATAGGTACTACACAGAAAGTACACAGATGTTGAATTACAGTTTTCAGTTAGCTTTCATGGCTGCATTTTATTTTCAGGTAGCATCTTTAGGACATACTGGGCCTACTTCTAATCTAAACTGAGAGGTCCGGGTCCCCATACATTCTAATCTAAATTTCTGATTTCCCAGCTGAAATCTCTTCTTTCTCATTTTTGTGTCCTTCTTACCACCCTAAGATAGGAAACAAACAGATACAGGGCTTAGTGCTACTATACCAACCTATTCTAAAGTTGTGTTTTAATTTTTGAATTTTATTTAAATGCTTTTTAGAGTCACATCTTCTACAAAAAAATCTGTAATCCAATAGGAAAGAGTAAAACATCTCTGCTATACTCACGTACAGGGGCTCAAAATCATTTGGCTGCTCTCAGCCCAATGGCATTATATCTATGAAACCCTATGGAACACAATTTGAAAACCGTCACTCTAAAGAAATACTACTGCTAGTCATCAGCTGTGAAGGATACCCTGTTGAACAGTAACTGGGCCATCTATGTTTTCTTCAATGCCTCCTATTTTCTCATATGTAAAAATATTATCAGAACAGCATGCTATCATTAAACCCAACAAAAATTTAAAAAATTATTCTTTGTTACATTTTGATCAAAATAGTGAGAGTCAGAGGCCTGATATACAAAAAGAAAATAATTAATGATCTTATCTGCCTTGAAAGTCGCTGTGCTTCTAGCAATTCCTACAAAGTCTTGTGGATTTCAGGGAGGGCACACTTCCGTAAAAAAATTTGCTTAAGTCTCTCTGTTTGATAATGGTTTCTATAAGTATATTTGAATGAGATACTATAAATCCCAGTCATGTCTATTCTCTTTCCAATTCCTTGTTTCAATCCACATGACTCAAAGTTCTCTCCTTTAAGTGATAAACAGAAATATACAAATACAGAGTAGAGACATGTTAAGCCCCATTGTCTAAGGTGGTGGTAGAAAATAAGTAAGATTGAAATTAAATGTGGATTAAAATATTACATATTTAGAAGTATTTTAATCTTTTTAATATCCCTGACCAAAACTGCTATAGGACCAGTGAAAAGTTTAGAGAAAGATTGTTTTTTGATGTCCTCTGTAATTCAGAATTCAATTTCAGCCACTTTTTCCCTCCCTACTCACTCCTTTCTTGACTCCATGTTAGCCCAGTTCCTAGAATTGAGTTACTTTCTTATTTGGTACTCTTGTTTTGATTTCCTGGGAATGGAGCTATGTAAATGCAACTTCACATCAATTCTCCAGGGCTACCTCTCTTTCCAATCATATTCCATGCCTAAGCTCTCCTGTACATACAGCCTGGCTCTGGCTGTTTAGATAGATGTATTCACTAACTCATTCAGTTATGAATTCTTATTTATTCTCTTTAATATGTTATACTTAACAAGATGTCTATTAAAGTAACATAAACAAAAACATCAAACAAAAAAGCACCAAAAAGAAAAACATTCAAGAACACCAAACATTTGGAAAAGTGTTTATATTAATATATCTTACAGGGAACAAGATTTGGGAGGAGGAAGTCTATGTAGCTGAGGATACTGATAAGAGCCACTCAGAGTGGTTGAATAGATTGTGGCCTGCTTTGGTGTGAAACTATATGTGTGTGTTTGCAGGGGGAGGGTGGGAAAAAAGGCAGATAGATAGAAAACTATTCAGAAATGATGAGCTGACCTTTATTTAAACACAGCAACTTTTTTAAAAAAGAAAGACTACCCAGTACTTTTCTGATGAGACAATACTATATTACTCTGTGACCCTAGGCATTCCATCATGCCTTGATTTCTCTTACTATTCATAATTGCCTAACTGGCTTCTCTAGGCAGAGAATGAAGACTATTCCACCCCAGTGCCTTCTTAGGGATTAGCCTGTTAGTTTTTCCTAGGCTCTGCTCCTCATAGCCCCTACTTCCTTTGCCCTCCTTAACACCTATCTTGTACTGACCCCAATATGCCTATATTAGCAGCCTCTTACAACCAGTCAAAAGCTTTTACCCATACTATAAATGTTTCAGAACAAATATATAATTCTGTTCTCCAGTGTTGAGGCAGGCCATAAAACATATTCAGCATTGTTATTTGAAGTTCATCTTGGCCCAACTCCCTGGTAAGAGTAGGGTGAGAAAATTCAGAGCATGAGAAGGTTGCTAGCAATGTTTATAGATTAGGAAATCTCATTTGTATAATAAATCTGGAGGACAAGTGTAAAAATCATCCATAAATAAGTTATATCATGACAAGACAATGCAGTAGTCTACATAAACTATGCTATCCTAGAAAATATTATAGTTTTTCCTATCAGGATAGAAGATATTATGAGCCATAATTTCCTAAATATTATTTTTGTTCATTTGTGGACTTGTCCACAAAAGAGGAATACTGGAGCAAAAAGAAAGTGCAACTAGCATCTAGTTGTTCCATTATGAGTCTTGTCTTACACTAATGTCGATTTGCCATGTCTAGCTTGTGAGAAGTCACCTACACAGCAAGGAACAGGTCTATTACAATATAAATGATGTAAACGTGTAGTAGAATGCATGGTGGAATTTCTGCTCAAAGAGAGTTAAATAGGAAGGTCTCTTCCATAATCATTTGATCAAAAAGAAATGTACTCAAATAACTTCATGGTACTGACACAATGGAAAGAGCAAATTGGTCGTGTAAATTAGGAAAGACTAAAATAGAAATGGTCTAAAAGGGTTACTCTGGAAATAGAAACCCGAGTGGAGAGTGGGAGAGACAGTTTTTTTAGGTATAAAATATAAATCTTGAATTTCTTTTGCCATGCCCATGCACACATTATAGCAGAATTTAAAAATATTTAAAGTAATTATAATGATGTAATTGAAGGCTTGAAAAGAAAAAGAACACCCTGGTATAATTCTAAAATTCTAGCGATAAAATTTACTATGATACTTAACATATTTTCAGTATTGGAAAGATCTTGAAAGCGGAATTACACATTTGGTACTAACTTTCTAAATGCTTTGAAAAATAGTCATTTAACAAATACTTATTAGATACCTACCATGTAACAGGCATTGAAAAAACACAGGAATATATAAAGATGTTTGCAAAGATTAACAATAGCAATGTTCATTGCAAAGTTATTTACAACTACAAAATCTGGAAACAGTCAAAAGGTCAAAAATGATTAGATGTTTAGAAAGACCTGTTTTTCTATTTTACACACAGACACGTATATATATATATATAGTATATGTATATATATAAATTCTTTTTTAAAACATACATGACTTTGGGAGGCTGAGGCTGGTGGAACACCTTAGGTCAGGAATTCAATATCAACTTGGCCTATGTGGTGAAACCCCAGGTCTACTAAACACACACACACACACTCACACACACGCGTGCACGCTAGCCAGGCATGGTGGCACGTGCCTGTGGTGCCAGCTACTTGGGAAGCTAAAGCAGGAGAATTGCCTGAACCTGGGAGGCGGAGGTTGCAGTGAACTGACGTCACATCACTGCAATGCAGTCTGGGTAGCAAAGGGAGACTTTGTCTCAAATAAATAAAATTAAAAATATATATGACTTTTGCATATTTTCTTTTACAAAATATGAAAAATTTCCATAATTATTTCTATCATTTAAATGCATTCTATCCCAGTTACAGCATATACATATATATACAACATACATGTATTTATGGAGAGTATATGCATTCTATGATGGAATGCATTAAATTATACACATAATTAAAAATTATGTAGTATAAGAACATTTGGAAATATGTAAATTGTCCAAAATGTTAAACAAAATATGCTTAAAATGCTCCTTTTAAATTAAGAAAGTATGTATTATGGGCTGGGTGCAGTGGCTCACGCCTATAATCCCAGCACTTTGGGAGGCTGAGGCGGGTAGATCAACTGAGGTCAGGAGTTAGAGACCAGCCTGGCCAACATGGTGAAACCCCCGTCTCTACTGAAGATACCAAAAATTAGCCAGGTATAGTGGTGGGCGCCTGTAATCCCAGCAACTCAGGGTACCTGTAATCCATGCAACTCAGGAGGCTGAGACAGGAGAATTGCTTGAACCCAGAAGGCAGAGGTTGCAGTGAGCCGATATTGCACCATTGCACTCCAGCCTGGGCAACAAGAGTGAAACTCTGTCTCAAAAAAAAAAAAAGTATATATTATGCATGTAACAGAAATATGAAAAGTTCATACATGATAATGTACACTGGTTATAACTACATAATGACATTACGAGTGATTTGTATTGTCCTCTATGTATTTTCAATAGTGAACCACATATTTTTGTAAAGAGAAAAAAAGTTGTTTAAAAAGGTTACAGTCAAACCTTGTCCATCCTATTTTGGAATTGCAAAGGCCAATAAAAACATGCATCAAACTATTCTATGATTTATGTATACAAGAGGGAATGTGGGTGTATTTGTCTATGTTTGAATTGATGACTGTACATCATACGTTACAATAAATCTTGTTAACTTGGGAAACATACTCATATGTGATTCTTAGCTCTGTGTACATTGTTTTTACATTTCTGAACGTTACTTTAGCTTTAGACCAGAGTGGTTTATGCCAGAGTAAGTTTGGATTTCTCCATGTTTTTGGAATGTAATTCCTCATCCAAAGTTCAGATTCACAAGGCACCAATCTGAGCAATGAACAGTCAGTGTTTAAATACACACATGAAGTTAATTTAGCCTTTGAAGTTGACTTTTTCTTTAACAGTATGTCAGTAAATTAGGAGCTAAATTGTTTATAATTCCATTATAATGCTTCTAATAAAATTCGCAGTGCAATAAATTTAACATAGCATAATTATACACTATGATTATAAATAAATTTTATTTTGCACAAAATACAGATTAGTGGCCACCTATTAATTAGAATGTTGACTTCTAATAGAAATGTGGTAAACATTACTGTGCTGTATAGCTTCTTCTGTTTTATAGAACTCACTTGTGTATTGTAAATATAACCTATTTGAATTCATTACAGATAGTTTGTCAAGTAAATTTTTAAATCAGAAACAATGAAAAGCATTTAAATTTGGCACCACTGGGATACAATTTGGACTGTATATAATTTTAAGTGGAAACTTGATTTGGAATTCATTTACTGTGTGGTATTACAAATATGGCATATAATTGATTTTTGTAGATTTTTTCTTATGTTTTTAAAGCTACAATATGGTATATGGTTCTCTGTAATTATTTGTGTAAACAATTACCATGGATTTTAAAATTGAGGAAACAAATGTACCCTTTGGATAATTTACGCAGTAAATTTGTACATTTACAAAAAGAGGCCACATTCTGTGTGCTAAATCTAAGCTTAGTCTACTATGAGATGAAGATAAAAAGGTTTCTTCCTAACTAAACTGATTGATAAAACCAATCATTGAAATGGACACCATTGGAAAGTGATGTAATCTAAACGGGAAATTCTAGACTTTGGGATGGCACAGGCCTGTACTACAGTGTTAGTTCTATCATTTATCATCTATGTGTCCTTGGATACATTACTTAACTAATCTGATTCTTATTGTCCATATCTGCACAATAGACCTGATAATATCCACCTTTCGAGAATGTTGTAAGAACTAAGTAAAACCTTTCAAAGTGTCTACCAGAGGCTGGGTGCAGTGGCTCACACCTGTAATCCTAGCACTTTGGGAGACCAAGGTAGATGGATTGCCTGAGGTCAGGAGTTTGAAACCAGCCTGGCCAACATGGAGAAACCCCATCTCTACTAAAAATAGAAAATTAGCTGGGTGTGGTGGCACATGCCTGTAATCCCAGCTAGTTAGGAGGCTGAGGCAGGAGAATCACTTGAATTCAGGAGGTGGAGGTTGCAGTGAGCCGAGATCGCGCCATTGTACTCCAGCCTGGGCAACAAGAGCAAAACTCTGTCTCAAGGGGGAGAAAAAGTGTCTAATAGAGAATACTGCACAAATGTGAACTACAAATTGTTAGCTACTCACTTGATCCCATTTCATATGGACAAATAGAACATTAGTACTTTCTTAGTGTATATTTATGGAAACAGTGTGAAAGCCTCTCTCTCTGCAACATCCAAACAACATTTCCTAACGAAAGTATGTGACATTTTGGCACATCTCAAAGATTGGTTCTGCTCATTATGCTGGATTTGTTGGCCCTGTACATCTCAAAATCTATTGATTGCTTTCTTTCAATAATTAATTTTTACATTTACATTATTTTATAATCTTTAAAAATTTTAACAATATTGATTTCAGTGGTCACCATTAAACTTTTTAAACTGTAACTTCTCTGTTGGAGTCTACATTTTGATGTATCCATTGAGTAGCTAAACTATTGTTTTGAGTTCTTTTGGGGTTTGTTTTTTTCATGGAGATTATGTGGATGATACTTTCTTTTGAAACTGCGTAATTGGGAATGACATCCTGTTGCATTCTCACATTATTAGAAATTTGGTTGAATATGGAAATTACAAGTTTTTCCCTTGTAGATTCTATTGAAATATCTTCTGCTATATAATACGAAGGAGATACCCGAGGCCAGTCAGAATTTTTGTCTTCTATAAGGCATTTTTGCCAAAAATCTTATTCTTTATTTACAGTTTAAATGAAGTGTGTGTGTATAAACTAATTTGTATATGTATTTATATATATACATAATACATGTGTTTATATGTATGTATATGTGTATGTGTGTGTGTGTGTGTGTGTATATATATATATATATTTAAAGGATTTATGTGTTTTTCTCTCCATCAAGCATTAAAAACCCTCAAAAAGACCTTTTGAAGTCAAGCCTTTCTTCATCTTAGGAAAATATTATTTCCTTACATCTTTGTTTTTATCTGGTCCCTTTGTTCTCGACTATTGTTCAAGAACTAATTATTGTGTATTAGATATCTTTTAGCTGAACTCAGAGGTATTTTTAACTTTTAATTTTTTCTTTTTATTTTTTCTGTAACTGAAATAGTACTTTATGTTTGTTTATCATAATATTGATGTGATTTTTCAGACTTAACTTTACTATTTCTAATGTCAATTTTAATTCTATCTGCTTTTTAGTATTATGATGAATTTTCCTGTGCAGTTTCCTTTGCATTTGTCTGCCCTTATCATTATTTGACTTCAGGCTATTGTTTGGTTTAATCATATCTTTGTCTTTTCATAAAGTTTTATCTTGTTTCATAAACAGAGAAAAAGGAAAAGCCTAATTCTGGATTTTTGTGTATTTAATATATTAAAAGACTTAAAGTATATTTATCTCTGCATTTAAGTGCTTCATTCTTTCTATTTTATATGCAGAAGAACTTAATATACAGTATTCTGTTCAGTTTTTTTTTTTTTTTTTTTTTTTTTTTGGTTAGTTTGTTGAACTACCATAGGTTTCTGAAAGCTCCACGTTTAACCATATGTGGGTGATTATTGATTTTTTAGATGACTCTCCAGTCTTATTACTGTTAGAATCTTCCTCTCTTATCTTCAGATGGATAGCTAATAAACTGACATGAATGTGTCTAATCAGTTCAGACTTGGCCGATCTGGAAACATGACAGAGCCAGGTAGTTGAAGTAGGGAAATGTTCTGTACTCCCTAGATTTCTTTTGAGTTGAATCAACTTTTTCACCAAATGTCCTTGGTGTCCCGGCATCTCATTCAAATACAAACTTTGGTTGTTTCTAAGCTTCTTACAAGTTATACTTCTAAACATTATTTTTTAAAAAACATAAAATATACTACTATGACAATAACATGACTGAATTATTTGAACGTAAAAAACACTCAGAATACCCACTGTTCCATAAGTGATTTCACATTTTTGCATACTGTTTTCAAACCTTTATTTAACCTTTTAAAACTCTACATGGTAAAACAAATACATATAGGTAGTATTTTCCTAAAAGCAATAAGAAATAATGAAACATGCAGGTTTGTGGTTCACCAAGAAAATCTTTGTAAGGCATTTGGGGCCAAGAGAGTTTGTTTCCCCTCAGGGTATAATTTTCTTTGTGTCGAGAAGGGCTTGAGATAGTTGAGTGGACCATGCCAAAATTGATGTAACATTGTCTAAACAGAGTCTCATCTACTTTTCAAACTACATAAAACTATACTACTGATTGATGAAACTTAAATAACTAGATATGTGAGAAGCAGCATAAAATCTGACAAAATGTTGCCTTCAATTATTTTATAAAAATAATTGAATGGTATCAGAAACAAGCTAGTGTTCTGTTACAGTGGTGCAAAAGTCATTGTGTTTTATGACATTGAGGGTAATAGCAAAACCTGGCCAGGTGTGGTGGCTCACGCTTGTATTCTGAACACTTTGGGAAGCTGTGGTAGGCAGATCACTTGCGATCAGAAGTTCAAGACCAGCCTGGCCAGCATGATGAAACCCCATCTCTACTAAAAATACAAAAATTAGCCAGGCATGGTAGTGCACACCTGCAGTCCCAGCTACTCAGAAGGCTGAGGCTTGAGAATCCTTGAACCCAGGAGGCGGAGATTGCAGTGAGCCAAGATCATGCCACAGCACTCCAGCCTGGGCACCAGAGCAAGACTCCATCTCAAAAGAAAAAAAAAACAATGGCAAAAAATGCAATTACTTTTCTACCAACCTAATATATTACAATAAGAGTTACAGACATAAAAAAATTATCAATGAGAGAAAGATAAGTGTGGAATAATTTTATATGTCATTCCAATATAAATCTTGTTTTAGGCTAAAGTTGATTTGTCATATGTAGGTTGTGAGAAGTCCACTGGAGAACTCCACTACCTAGCAGGGATAGGTCTGTTACACTACGGAGAATGCAAATAAGCAGTAGAATGTATGATGGAATTTCTGCTCAAAGACAGTTAAATAGGAAGATCTATTCCATAATCTCCTCAATCAAGAATAAATGTACTCAAATAACTTTATGATACTGACACAATGGAAAGAGGAAATTGGTAATATTAATTAGGAAGGAAAGATTAAAACAGAAATGATCTAAAAGAGTTACTCTGGAAATAGAAATGTGAGTGGAGAGTGGGAGGAATAATTTTATAGGTATAAAATGTAAATTCTGAATTTCTTTTGCCATGCCTATGCACACATTATTTATAATAGAATTTTAAAATATTTAAAATAGGCTGGATGTGGTGGCTCACTCCTGTAATCCCAGCGCTTTGGGAGGCAGAGGTGGGGGTGGATCACCTGAGGTCAGGAGTTCAAGACCAGCCTGGCCAACATGGAGAAACCCTGTCTCTACTAAAAATAGAAAAATTAGCTGGGCGTGGTGGTGTATGTCTGTAATCCCAGGTACTTGGGAGGCTGAGGCATGAGAATGGCCTGAACCAAGGAGACAGAGGTTACAGTGAGCTGAGATGGGGCCATGGCACACCAGCCTAAGCAACAGAACAAGACTCTGTCTCAAATAAATAAATAAATAAAATAATTATAATGAGGTAATTGAAAGCTTGAAAAAGAATACCATGGTGTAATTCTAAAATTTTATCAATGTTATTAGTACTTTATAACTTTGTTTCATAGGCATGTAATGCAAAAGCTATATGTTTGATGCATTTCTTTTTCTGTTTTTTTTGTTTTTCTTTTCTGAGACAGAGTCTGGCTCTGTCACCAGGCTGGGGTACAATGGCACGACCTCAGCTCACTGCAACTTCCACAACCTGGATTCAAGAGATTCTCCTGCCTCAGCCTCCCAAGTAGCTGGGACTACACCACCATGCCCAGCTAATTTTTGTGATTTTAGTAGAGATGAGGCTATCCATATTAGCCAGGATGGTCTTGATATCTTGATCTTGTGATTCCCCCACCTCGGCCTCCCAAAGTTATGGGATTACAGGTGTGAGCCACCGCCCCCAGCCAATGCATTTCTTTTTAAGGAAATGGTGAGTAGCAGTAGTCAACATATAGCTTGCCTCATATTATCTAAAAAACATGATCTACAAAGTGACAAAGTGATGCTAATACCTCTCCAAATAATTGCTGTCTACTTATTTTTTATTCTGAATTGCATCAGTCAAAAGTAAGAAAAATTTATATTGAAATCTTTTAACACTGAATTATATATGTATAATTATATAATTACATATATACAGCATATGTGTGTCTGTGTGTGTGTGTGTATAATATATAACATCAGTCCACACTTATTTTTCTCTCATTGGTAATGTTCTTTTATGTCTACACACACACACACACACTAAAAAATACCACTTGAAATTGTGTGCTTTCATTGCAGAAAGAAATTTGGAATAAGAATGGCAATTTGGGTGAGAAGTTAAAAACTAGAACTGAAAATCTATGAAGTCTATGACCATATGTTTTAAGGGAAAAATATATATGAAAACATGAAGATTACTAATTGTAGTTTTGGCAGAATTTGTCACAAATTGCACATGGCTCAAACAGGCTTTTGTACCAACACGCTAAACTGTTGTTTTTCACTTTAAAAAATTCAGTGCTAAGAAATGCTTTCATTTGTGGCAACATATCTTTTTATCTGGATTATTTAATAATGTTTCTTGTGAAATGTTGGAAATCATCATTATTTAAAGGATTTGGAAGTAACTGTGGCTACTTAGATTTGTTGGGTATTGCTCTTCCAAACTTTTTATTTCCTTTCAGAGAAAATAAATTACTTAAGTTGCTCACTAGAATATTTTTAGCTGAAAATATGAGAGTCCAAATTATCTTCTCAGATGAAGCAGAAGGTCAAAGGCTTAGCTTGGGCTATAGTTCTGGGAATGAAGGCTGGACCTAGGAGTAGGGTAGAAACAGGGTTTCAGAAAAGAAATTGCAGTTTTGGGAGAAAACTCTCCTATAGAAATACTAGCAAAAGACCTACAAGGGCAGGCAAGTGATTCAAAACCAAAAGAAGCCTGAAGGGGTGCAAATTTGTAGTCTCAGCTACTCAGGAGGCTGAGGCAAGAGGCTCTCTTGAGTTCAGAGGTTTGAGACCAGCCTAGGTAAGATGGTGAGACCACCCCATCTCTAATAAATGTTTTTAAAAAGAAGACCATGAAAAAATATAAACACTAGGTTTGTAGTCACCAAGACTTGAGTGGCGAGGTTCAAGAGAGAAGAAGAAAAGAGAAAAGCACCTGAGGCATGGATGAAAAAATGAGAAGAGCCTCAAAGAAAAACGCTGATTCTGACACAGTTACCCAGGCTCTAAGTCTCAAGCATCAAGCATAGGCCAAACTTTATTCCTGTCTTGGGTTCTGAGTTAGGTCTGCTGTGGTATCCTTAAGTTGGACAAAGCAAGAGGCAGCAAAAAGTGTAGTAGATGTTCACTGTGTGCCTGCAATTGAAAAATGAGTGAATTGACAATTTTTACATTTTGAATTTGAGTTTGAACATATCAGTTTAGCTATGGATAATGCTTTGTAACAGAAAAAAAATCAGAAGGCCAAGATAGTTTTTGGTGTGGTTCCTTTTCCCACTGATTTTGTCTAAAATACAGGGAAAACCTTGGATTTACCTTTGCAGTATTTTTTTATTTAGAAAAATTTTAATTATGGCTCTGGCTTTTGCTCTTGTTACAATTGTGCTAAATTCTCAAGGTTAGATCAGAGTTCCACATCCACATTAAAAAAAATTTTGTCAAATTGCTTTTCTCCTGATTGATCATTGTTTTAGGATCTTCTAATTTTCCAGTCAAATCAGATTTGTTAGAAAGACAGAATTTAAAGTCAAATACTTTTCTCAATCTAGTTGTAGAACAGCCTTTCCAGCTTCTTTTCTTGATTCTATTTACACAAACTATGACCCAGGCATATAGAAATATTTTTAGTTCCCCAACATTTAATGTTTCATCCCTTTTGCATGTGCTTCCCTCTCCCCTGAAATGACATTGTCTTTTGCTGCCAGTAAAGGTTCATTCATTTCCCACTTTCATCTAGAAGTATTATCAGAGCCATCATGCCTACAGCTGTCTTACAAATAGACTACTTGTGATTTGGTTACAAGTACTGTAATGGATCTCCTGAAAAACCATCTATTTGACCTCTTGCCCAAGTGCTTGAGATTTCCTCAATTATAAACTCATGAATCTTTAATAAAATAAAAAAACTTTTTAACAAGTCTAACACTTTCCATTTAGAAGTACTTGTTTGCTAGAAGAGATAACTTGAAACGTTTTCAAAACATAGATATGATAAGTACTAAAGGCAGTCAATGCCCCAAATCCCAACTTGATTTTTACACACTCTGTATATGCAACAATGTATCACATGTAGTCCAAAAATATGTATACCATTATGTATCAAGTGAAGAAACATTTGTTAATCCCTCTGTGTCAGGTACTGTGCTAAGTGTTAAGAATAAAGTAACACATTAAACATTCTCCCTGTCCTCCTTGCTTTCCACGGGGTATAACAGGGAGAGAATAAAATATAATAAGTATACTGAGAGGTCTTGACATACTGAAAAAATAGGAAAGAGGCAGTATCTCACGCTGTCTGGCAGCAAGGCCTTAGTAGACATACCATTAAATCTGATACTTGAAAGAGACAAGTTAAAGAAGTTCCTTAACATTCCTAAATTTAAATTGCTCATAGTGAAAATAATTATGGGGTTAAATCAGATGAGCTCTTTAGGAGATGTGTGTGTGGGGTTGGGTGGAGGTGGGATTTAATTTATACAGTCCTTTCCTACTGTGTTTCCTGTATTTTGTTAGGTAAAAGGAAGATAATTTAAAAAAAATAGGGACGTCTAAAGTAAAATTTTTGATATTACAGTGTTTCATGTGAATGTATTATCATATGTGAGGTGACATAAACAAGAATTCACTAATTCAGCAATTCCTGATTGACAGGAAAAATTCCTAAGCACTAATTTTGGAACTGAAAATGCTAGAATAAGCCTACTCTCTAAGTCCAGAGAGTTGGGTTTGTTGGGGTGACAAATTAATCCATAAGAAACATGATAAAAATATAAGTGGAAATGTACAATTGGAATAGAATAGAATAATTTTGATTTATGTTAGTGGTGACAGAGTTTAACATTTTTTACTACCTTGTATGTGTCAAGAAACTGCAAGAACGTTTACCATGTTCTAATTTGGCTAGCAATCTATTATCATTATCACTTTGACATTATGAAAGAGAAGGCACAATAAATAGATTACATTTAGCATTTGTACAGGACTTTGAGATATTCCAAGCTAGACCTAAATGGAAAGAGCTATTACAACTAATTTTTCTTTCTTTTTCTTTTTTTGAAATTTGCCCATGACATATTAAGTAAAACCATGCATTATTATTATAAAACATTTTGTCTAGCATTATCATATTTAGGTGTAATATATATACATACACACATATCTCTATATAAATACATATTTACTATTTTCTGTTACATATTTGCTGTAGATATTAAACAGTAAATTGTTAAAAGGTGTACCTTTATAGAGGTTGGTTAGATTAAGGAGAGACTTCCATTTTTAACTTGCATTATTTAAATTCTGTACAATAAACATGTGTTTCTTTTGAATAAGCCAGCATTTAAAAGATATTTCTATTTTAAAGGAAAGTAAAGAGGGAAACTTCATATGCTGAGAAATAAGAGTAAGATTCTGAAATGCCAAAGGGAGTCTTCTGAAGGTCATGGGAGATTTTTCAAGATTCCATGACATGTAGTGTTTTGGGGGCTGGAGGAGGCACTTCGATAAGGCAGATTTGGCCACACATTGAGCCTTCAGTAGGATACACAGTGATCAAGTCAGCAGGGCCTCCTGGTCTATGCCAGCTAGCTTTTCTTAGTCTCAGCGTCAAGAAGGGTGTTCTGAAGCTGTCACTGTTTGGGGCAATGGGGAAAAAGCTTTACACAAAGTACAATAGACCACAGATGAGAAATACTAGTAAACATCCTCTGAGGAAACTGTTACTGTGGAAGAAACTTTCGTCAGAGAATAATGATCCTGTATACAAAGCATATACACTTTCATATGCTATAGTGCAGTCTTCAAACTGCAGTTTGAGGACCTCTGGGGAGGGGTCTTAGGATACATTCTCAGGGGTCTATAATGTCTCAATATTTTAAATTTTATGCTTTTTCGTTTGGTAAGTTTAAAAATGAATATAGGCATGTTTGAAGCTCATCTTAATAAATAACTTGTATTCTTATCGATACAAGTGATTTCACTGCATGCCTTTATACTTGTATAACAGTATCCTTAGAATGAAATAGGAGTATTTTAATGCAATTGGGCCATTAAAGAACAGAGGTGTTCTTAGTATGTACATGGTTTTGTCGTAGTAGGTGATGACAAAATACCATACTGTACAAGATTACAGTGGTTTACATTGAGAAAAGTGGTGGGAAAAATGAGTCATTACATGGTTCATAATATATGTTATCTGCTTGGTAGCAGATAGTATCTTAGTCTCACTCATTGTAGCAACTTTATTTCACCCCTTTATCTGCATAATTAGATGTTGAGCTAAATTTTGTTTTCAGGGTTGCTTTGTAGTTATTGTGTATTTTTTGCTATTTTAGTTTAAAAGAATGAAAGGCAAAAGAATTCATTTCAAAGTTTATGATCCTATATATTTAAGTAAATTTGTGTAGGAAGTTTTTGTTTCCTTTAAATAGTTTTTACATTATTAAAATGGCATTTTAGAAATACACGTTGAAAAATCATGAACCTTGGAATTGAAGAGACATATTCAAATTCTGATTCTGCTATACCTCAGTTGAGGGGAGGTAAATTAACTTCTCTGAGCTTGTTTTCTTATCTATGAGAATAATAGTGACAACTTTGCTGAGTTGTTAAAAGGAGATAATAGATGAAACTTTGTACAGTCAATGTATCTTCGTTTTCTTCCTTCTTTTCTCTCTTTACGCTGAACCCACATTTTCAATCTAAATTGTTCCGTGGCAAGGCACCAGGACAGCATGGGCCACGGAGTAGCATTTTTGCTTCATTTATTCCTAATAGAAATTAGGTGAGAGAGGCCGTGGAAGATATGGCTTAAAACATTGGAATTATTTATAAAATTAGCCATGTTCTTGCTGGTCCCACAAGGCAGAGGTAATCAGGATATGTTTAATACCTGCTTGCTTATGCTGAGCTAAAAGCAATCTCAAGATAAAAATGTTTTTCTCCTCCATTAGATTTCTTTTTCCTTTTCTTCAAATTAACATCTGCCTGGAATTTTCAATTCGAAGTAATTAGCAATATAATAGATTTCTATAACTAAATTACTAAAGGATTTAAAAATTTATCTTTGATTAAAGTTGGAAGATGTGAAAATAAAAACCTTTCAACCTTGAAACACAATAGCTTAGGCAATTTATATACTTTTCCCACATATAAAAATAGAATAGGAAGTAATAGGTGCAATGCTGATACCACTGATTTTTTTTTTTTTTTGAGACAGTGTCTTACCCTGCTGCTCAGGCTGGAGTGCAGTGGTGTGATCTCAGCTCACTGCAAACTCTGCCTCCTGGGTTCAAGTGTTTCTTCTGCCTCAGCCTCTCAAGTAGCTGGGACTACAGGTGCCTGTCACCATGTCCAGATCTTTTTTTTTTTTTTTTTTGGTAGAGATGGTGTTTCACCATGTTGGCCAGGCTGGTCTCAAACTCTTGACCTCAGGTGATCCACCCGCCTCAGCCTCCCAAAGTGCTGGGATTACAGGCATGAGCCACTGCACCCAGCCACTATTGATTTAAAAAAATTTAGAGAAAAAGTTTCCAGCATAAATTCCTTGCTTACAATATTTTACTGTGAGACTTCATTACAAGCATGGCTGTATGGCAAAAATCCTGATGGTAGCTTTTTGGAGCATGAATATGGATAAAACAATCTCATGCTAGTCCATCTGCTAATTCATAGAGTGTGGCACATGAGCTAAATGATTACTGTGGATTATTCCATCTGTAACTTGATTCATTATACTCATTAATTAAACAAATAATCTTTGAGATTAAGGCATCAGGCAATGTGGGTGCTAACAAGATGCACAGTTTACAAACTATTAGAATTAAGTAAGACCTGTTCAGTTACCACTGTCATGAAGTCATTTCTGCTAAATACCTTATGGAAGGAAATGGGAAGAGAAAGATCCACAGAAGTGGTGACTTTTGAGCAGAACCTTGCAGGATGAGTACACTGCTGACAGAAATGGTATAGAGTGATGGTTCTACATTGAGGGAAGAGCAGGCGCAAAGACAGACAAAGAAATGAACTCTTTGGGAGGGGCAACGGTTCAGACGGAGTGGAATATAGAGTTCATAAAGTCAATTAGAGACAGACCGGAACTCTAGAAGGTAGGTAATTAGAGACCTTAAATTTCAAACTGTTTAAATAGGGTAGTAGTGTGGTCTAGAACTACTATGTAGCATGGAAAAAGAATGATCCTTGAGGTTTCAAAGAATTTTAGAAGATTCTTTGTGCCTGTCCTGTCAGGTAATATAGCCTATGCTAGAAACCACATAAGAAAAGTTGTCTTGTAAACCACATAAGAAAAGTTGTCTTGTAAAAAGTTGACATGTGAGTCGCCAAGGCATATGAGAAAACTTACGTTTTTAACTGGTAGCAAGAGAAGGGACAGTTTATGCCTACCATTCTGGCATACATTTAGGCATTAGTAGCCACATTATCTCACTAGACTGGAATAAAATGATCCAATAACACGAGTCTCAGGACCAAAGCAAAATCTTTTTCTACCGTAGATTTAAATCTATCTCTCTTCACTCCCACCCATGCATGACAAGAAACAGGAGAATATTGTATGTATGTATGTATTTGAGATGGAGTTTTGCTCTTGTCGCCCAGGCTAGAGTGCAGTGGCGTGATCTCAGCTCACTGCAACCTCCGCTTCCCAGGTTCAAGCTATTTTCCTGCCTCAGCCTCACAAACAACTGGGATTTTAGGCGCCCACCACCATGTCTGGCTAATTTTTTGTATTAGAGATGTGATTTTATCATGTTGGCCCGGCTAGTCTTGAACTCCTGACCTCAGGTGATCCACCTGCCTCAGCCTCCCAAAGTGCGGGGATTACAGGCGTGAGCCACCGCGCCTGGCCAGAATATTGTATTTCAATGCAAGTGGTAACCAAATGTTATCTCAGCTCCAGACATAAATTTAGGAGTATTTCCATTCATTATAGTGGTATAATAAGAGTATGGGCTTATCAACTAGACAGTCTGAATTCAAACGTTGGCTTTTCTACTTTCTAGCTGTATAAATTTAGGCAAATTGAGTAATTCAACTAGAATTGAGAACAAATAGATAGTTGGGAAAGGGAGAAACATTTTGAAGAGTCTTTTCAAATAACATGAATATTTTTCCTTAATACTGATGATGTGACAATAGCTTCTTAAAATTTAGTTGCAATGTGGAATCTGAAACCATTTCAATAAAGTTTTTGTACTCTGTAATATTAAAACCATTGATCATTCCTGTACAGTGAATATTTTACCCACATGATTTTGCAGTATCACACATTGGCCACTGAAAAATACCATTCACTGAATCGTGCATATTTCCAAATTTGTTAACACATTTCATAATACAGTATCAAAAAAACTTCATTTGTTACTATTTCCACCAGTTGTATTAGAAAAGTCTTGAAATAGATATGTCAAGCTACTAATGATGAATATGTTTGCCAAAATTCTAATTTTCATTTGAAAATTACAATTTTATTATTGGCAACAAACATGTCAGGTTTATATGACAGGCTCACTTTGTTCAATTCTGAGAAATGGCCAGTGAATATCATAAACTTAATAACCATAGTTTGTCTGTAAGACATCTGTTCAAGTAAAAATGGTATTCCTTGAAAAAAAGCATTTATATCAGACTTCAAATAAAACAACTGCATTTCTGTAAAATAACTATCATGTTTTGCTATGCAGTAGAAGTGCTTTATATATAATTATCATTTCATCATACAGATTATTCAAGACATGTAATCAGGAAATTGAGATATTAAAAATTAGTAATCATTGGCCAGGTGCAGTGGCTCATGCCTATAATCCCAGCATTTTGCGAGGCCGAGGTGGGTGGGTCACGAGGTCAGGAGATAGAGACCATCCTGGCCAACATGGTGAAACTCCCTCTCTGATAAAATGCAAAAAATCTTAGCCAGGTGTGATGGCATGCGCCTGTTTCCCAGGTACTCAGGAGGCTGAGGCAGCGGAATCGCCTGAACCTGGGAGACGGAGGTTGCTGTGATCCGAGATCACGCCACTACACGCCAGCCTGGCAATGGAGCAAGATTCCATCTAAAAAAAAATAAATATAAAAAAATGATTATTACAGCTTTATTACAGAGAGAAAGTGCCATTAAAAAATTCAAATATGTGGCAGTGAGAAATACAATCATTACAAGCACAGTGCGTTGCACTGTCTAGCATGCTAAGGTGTCAGCAGTTTTACTCAGTCTACCATTCAGTTGACCATTCATGCAAATGTCAACAAGTGGTTTGCATGGGTTCTTTGTACATTTTGGATGCAATTCTGTTAAGTGTATACATTGTAAATAATTTCTTGTATTCTGTAGCTTGTCTTTTCATTTTTTTAAGGATCTTTTGAAGAGATTTTTTTTCAACTTAATTTTGATAAAGTTCAATTAGTCCATTTTTTTCTTGTGTCTTCTTTGTCCTAAGAAATCTTTGCACAACGTAGGGTCACTATGTTTTCTTTTAAGTGTTAAAACTTACTTCTGGGCCTATGACTCATTTTTATTTTTGTACATGTTGTTAAGGGTCAATGTTGACATTTTTTCATGTAAATATCAAGCTGTCAGCACCATCTGTTAAAAAAAAACTTTGTAATGGCTAATCTTTTATGTCATTAGATTTAATTTGATAATAGTTTAAGAATTTTGTTCCTATATTCATGATGATTGCTGTCCTTTTTTGGTTTGTAATGTCTTTGTCAGGTTTTACTATTAGAACAATACTAGTCTAGTTACAAAAAAGCTGGAAAGTGTTTGCTCCCCTTCCGTTTTCTTAAAGACTTTGCATAAGATTGGTGTTATTTCTTCCTTAAGTAGTAAATTTAGAGTATTCGTTGTAGGATTGGAGCTTTCTTTCTGGAAATAATTTCAGTTTCATTAGTAGATGTGAGGCTATTCAGATTTTGTCTATTCTTATGTCAATTTTGGTTTTATTTTTCAAATAATTTTTCTATTTTGTATAAGTTGTCAAATTTATTGGCATAAAAATGGTCATAATTTTGTATCTTTTTAATCCAGGTAATCTTTTTAATCCACAGTGGCTGTTTTACTTTCATTCCTGATAGTGATTTGTAATTTCTCTGTTTTACCTGATTGATAGGGATATACAGATTTTGTTGACAGTTTGAGAACTTGATGTGGGTTTCATTTTCTTCATTGTTTCATATATTATAGATTCCTATCCTTTATTATTTCCATCTTTTTACTTGGGTTGATGTTGTTCTTATCTAGAATACAGGTTAGAGTAGAACCTTAGACCATTAAATTTGTGGCTTTTTGTTTTATAATAGAAGCATATAAGTCTATCAGTTTCTCTCTAAATTTTTAAAATTGAAATGATACCAAGTATGATCCCTGACCAAATGAGAATTAAATATTATTCTAGTTTAAGTTAAATAGAATTCAAGAAGAAAAATATACTTGGAAAATCTTAAGCAAGTTAAAAAATACACTCCTCCAAAAAACCATGAGTTTAAGAAGAAATGTTCAAGAAAGTAAATTAGAAAACATTTTGAACTTAAGGAAAATGACAATGGAACATGACAAAATCTGTGAGATGACCCTGAAAGATTACTTAATAGGGATGTTTGTAGCATTCCATGCTTATCAGAAAAAATTAGAGTTCTCAAATTAATAATGTAAGCTTCCTCATGAGAAACTAGAAAAGGAATATCAAAGTAAGTCCAAAGCAAGCAGAAAAAAGAAAGTAACTAAGCTAAGAGCAGAAATCAATGAATTGAAAACAGAAAATGAGAAGAGAAAGTTTATGAAACAAAACACTGGTTCTGTGAAAAGGTTAATAACACAGACAATAGATAGACAAACTTCTATGTACCAAGACTGACAAAAGTTAAAAAAGACACAAATTATCATATTGGAAATGAAACAAGGGATAACTAGAGAACCTGAATACATCAAAAGAATAAGGAAATACCATTATTAACTCCACACACAAATTTGACAGTTGAGATGAAAGACAGTAATTCCTCAAAAGAAGAAACTAAATTGCAATTCATCCTATATAAAACAGAAAAAAGATATAAAGTAGTCCTATAACTACTAAGGACATTTTTACTAATAATTTTACCACCCACTGCCACCCTCCAATCTCCAGGCCCAGATTATTTCACAAAATTCTACCAAATATTTAAATAAGAATTAACATTAGTTCTACATAATCTTCCAGAAAATAGAGGGAATATTTCCCAATTCAATTTCATGAAGATAGTATTATCCTGAAACAAAGTAGAAAAAAAGAAAACCACACCAGTGCCTCTCATGAATATAGACATTAAAATCATGACCAATGCTGGGCTCAGTGGCTCATGCCTGTAATCCCAGCACTTTGGGAGGCCGAGGCTGGCAGATTATGGGGTCAGGAGTTCAAGACCACCCTGGCCAATATGGTGAAATCCCGTCTCTACTGAAAAAAATGACAGTAGCTGGGCATGGTGGCATGAGCCTGTAGTCCCAGCTACTTGGGAGGCTGAGGTGGGAGAATGGCTTGAACCTGGAAGGATCTCACTCATATGTAAAATCTGAAAAAGTCAAACTTGTAGAACCAGGGAGTATAATGTGATTGCCAAGGGCTGGGGACCAGGGGAAGTAGGGAGATGTTTATCAAAGAATGCAAAGTAATAGTTATGTATGATGAATAAGTTCTGGAGATCTATCGTACGGCATGGCGACTATAGCTAACACTTTGTTACATATTTAAGATCTGCCAGAAGGATAGATCTTAAATGTTCTCACCATACACACCAAAAGGTAACTATGTGAGATGATTTGTTAATTAGCTTGATTGTAGCAATCATTCCACAATATATACAAATATCAAAACATCACACTGTATACTATAAACATTACCATATCCTGTGGTACAACCCTTGTTCCTTGCCCGAGACATTTTAGCCTGTCATCCAGTCCAGGAAGGGAAGTCACTTCCTGAATGATGACATGTCTGACAACATTGTGCAACCAAACGGAAGGATCAGGTGTCCCTGCACTATTAGAAGGACTCTAGCACTCTGGCATTCCTTGTTTGTTTCCACCCTTGAGGGATCCCACAGTGGGGGTACCTGACGGAAGTACTGACTCCAGATTAGAGTTGGGGGGGCCTTTTTGGGGATACTGTGGCAGCCTGAATTGCAAACCACCCACAGGATGTGCACTCTAAAAAAAGAAAATGCATAGGATCACTGGAATTTTGATTTCACAGGCAGAGGCAGTCATCTGGTCCACCTCTACCTCCTCCAAGCTCAGTGTTTCTCAACATGTGCTGCAATCATGTGGTTCCCTTACTGCTTACCCTGGAGCAGAGTGTTCAGTGTTCCTACTGCCCTATTCAATGAGGTGGTACTACCCTACTAGTAGGCTGTCTTGATGTCCTTTCTTCACTTGTTGTGAACTAGCTTTCCATTCAACAGCTCTATTGGCTTGAGAATGACAGGGTACATGGAAAGCCCATTGTGTTCCATGTGTGTGCCTGCTGTCATGTTCTTTGGGGCAGTAAAGCAGGTTCCTTGTCAGAGCAAAGTTTCACGGGATATCCAAAAACATAATTTAAGTTCCCCTAAAAGGTGGCTATGGTATTCCCAGCATCCACAGGTGACACATATTTGTCCTTTCCAGGTAGCAACCTTTTGCCATACTCTTTGTAACCACACAGATCTTTTTACACTTGGTTGTCATTTGCCTGACCAGATAGCCAGGCTGTTCTTTTTGACAAGTAGTGAGAAGTGGGGGAGAAGTGGATTGGTCCAGTCACCTGGAGAACCATCTTGCAGGTAGTGGTTTAAATCACAGTTCAATTGTTTAGGGTAAACTGCCAACTAGTTGCCTGTTTCACAAAGATTCTTTGACAAAGTTCTAGCCAGATTCCTCTGAGCCCTTTCTAGGGTTAAATAAACCTTTGCCTGTAAAGATCTGAAAAAACACTAGCAGTTCAGATTGCTGGGTCAAATGGAATTCCTATTTCTAGGTCCTTGAGGAATCGCCACAGTCTTCCACAATGGTTGAACTAATTTACACTCCCACAAACAGTGTAAAAGTGTTCTTATTTCTCCACATCCTCTCCAGCATCTGTTGTCTCCAGATTTTCTAATGATTGCCATTCTAACTGGCATGAAATGGTATCTGTGTGGTTTTGATTTGCATTTCTCTAATGACCAGTGCTGATGAGCATTTTTTCATGTTTGTTGGCCTCATATATGTCTTCTTCTGAGAAGTGTCTGTTCATATCCTTCACTCACTTTTGAATGGGTTTGCTTTTTTCATTTTGTAGATCTGTTTTAGTTCTTTATAGATTCTGAATATTAGCCCTTTGTCAGATGGGTAGACTACAAAAACATTTTCCCATTCTTTTGGTTGCCGATTCACTCTAATGATTGTTTTGCTGTACAGAAGCTCTGGAGTTTGATTAGGTCCCATTTGTCTATTTTGGCTTTTGTTGCCAATGCTTTTGGTGTTTTAGTCATGAAGTCCTTGCCTATGCCTATGTCCTGAATGGTTTTGCCTAGTTTTCTTCTAGGGTTTTTATGGTGTTAGGTCTTATGTTTAAATCTTTAATCCATCTGGAGTTAATTTTAGAGTAAGGTGTCAGGAAGAGGTCCAGTTTCTGCTCTGCACATGGCTAGCCAGTTATCCCAACACCATTTATTAAACAGGGAATCGTTTCCCCATTGCTTGTTTTTCTCAGGTTTGTCAAAGATGAGATGTTTGTTGATGTGTGGCGTTGCCTCTAAGGCCTCTGTTCTGTTCCATTGGTCTTTATCTGTTTTGGTACCAGTACCATGCTGTTTTGATTACTGTAGCCTTGTAGTATAGTTTGAAGTTGGGTAGCATCCTCTGGCTTTATACTTTTTGCTTAGGATTGTCTTGGCTATGTAGGTTCTCTTTGGTTCCATATGAAGTTTAAGGTGGTTCCAGCTAGGGAAGGGACAGCAGGGGGGTGGGGAGGGATAACATGGGGACAAATGCCAGACAGGTGACAGGGGGATGGAGGCAGCAAACCATATTGCCATGTATGTACCTATGCAACAATCCTACATTATCTGCACATGTACCCCAGAACCTACAGTACAATTAAAAAAAAACAAAACAAAACAAAAACCAAAAACTAGCAGTTCCTAACAGCTCAAGACCACATTCATGGGTTGACTTTATCCTCCTCCTGAAAGTGCTTACCTGAGAAAACTCAAGGTTGCTAAGAATTTAGTTTCTTCCAACCAATACTTGAAGGTAGAGTCCCATTCTCTCAGAGGGTGAGTCTAGCTTGGCATTAGAGCCAATTAACAAATCCAAATGGGTTTCAAATCAGCCAACTCCCTTTCCTGTTTATATCTCTTACTCTACTAAGCCCCCACTTCTCCTCCTCTGTTCCCTCATTCTCCCTTTAAGACACCCAGTCACCTCAATACAAATCAAAGTTGAGTTCAGTTCATACTGGACTCTTCTTATTGCAAGAGTATGTTACTGATGTAAACCTATCCTTACTATTTTAACTAGTATCTGGCTTTGTCTTTGATATGTCCTGTATCTTCACAGTTCAGCAGCCAATTACTTTGGCTAACTTCATCTACTTAGATTGACTTCATCTACTAAATCTGGAGACCTCTTTCTCCAGATCCTCTTGTTATCCCTTCTGAGATTTCTCCTTCACTCTCTGGAAGCTATGGTTATCCCAGATCCCATCCTTTAGTTCTCCAGACCAGAAAGACCCCAGGCATTCCATTGCAGCCTTAGCTTTCCTACAGCTGCATGGTGACTACAGCTGGTACTTAGGTCAAAGGTCAGAAACATGAACCTTAGCTTGTGCCTGTTTCTTCCTCCAAATTTTCCTATCCAAAATCTTTCTAGTTTTTCTTCAGTTTCCTGAGCTCTCAGGTAGTTGTTTCTACAATCTATATTTACTATCTGTGGGATTGTTGGCCTTTAGATCATGCCACTATATTGGAAGAGAAAATTTCATGTCTTTGCTTTGCATTTGCTGTGAGCTTACTTGATATGCCAAGACTGTCAACACCACAACGCATACTTTCTTCAAGTGGTTGAGGTTCTTCTTTAAGATAACATTAATGTTGTACATACTGCTCATACAAGTATTTTTCTTAAATTTATTTTGTACAAAAAATACAAATGTTAAAGCTGTCTGTCAGTGGGTAGTATATCTTAGTTTCTGGAGACTGACAAGATCTGTACATGGGCCCTGGCACTTACTCACTGTATTATCACCCTGAGCAAGTTTCCTAACTTTTCTGCTTAACAACTCCATTCCTCAATTACACAGTGCTGACAACAACAATATTTACCTCAGTAGGTTACTTTGAGGATTAAATATGAAAATATATACAAATGATAACAGCAGCTAATGTACAGAAAAAGCTTGGTAAATATTAGTTAACTCATATTACTGCAGATGTGTGAAACAAATATCCGCAATCCCCTTAATGTCTTCCCTCTAATGAAAAAAAACATTACTCACAAACATTTAATACATGTTTGAGGATGTATTATACAAGACAAAAATTAGAATGCATACATGCAGAAAAGATCAAGATTATACAAGACAAAAATTAGAATGCATACATGCAGAAAACTTGTAGCAGAGAAAAGGAAATTAGTACATCAGTCAAAATAGTCTCCTAAATGATTTTTAAAACATTGGCTAAAACAGCAATGGAGTACCACTTAATAACTATTCAATCACAAATACTGAGATTAACAGCAAGTAATGACTAATTTGTATACTGTGGTGTACTTTAATGTTGACAGTGTGAATTGATACAATTGTTTGGCACAGTTTGCAATACATTTGAAAGGAAACAAAAAAAACTGTGTATTATATGTGACATTGGACTTATTGTAACTCAACATTTACAGCATTATTATTTTCCCTCCCCTCCACAGTGGACAGAACTAATTCCAGATTCAGTCCTTTCCAATGTGTCCCATAATATCAATTACTGCATGTTTTCTGATATACGTATGGAGAATGAAGGATGAGAAATGTCAAGCCCAGGGCCAGGAAGCACAACCATGTATCAGGGAAAGTATGATAATAACACTAAGGAAATAAGACTCAAAAATCAAGAAGAGATGTGAGGCCAAAATCACACACAGAAGATCAGATTACATCATATCAGAGCTTTATGATTCAGTTTAGAGTCAATGTTCTAGTGATGTACCTAGAGATACTAAGAACTATAGATAGTATTCTCATGATGTTTGCTGGTGTCATCTTTTAAGTACTAAAAGAATTTCATCCCTTTGAACTGGAAAGCAGAAGACACAAATAATCACCCAACTTTTGAATTATTCTGGTGAACAGATGGATTGATTTATTTATACTTATATATTTATCAGGCTCAGAAACAAATTTGGTTTAGTCTACTGGCTCCTACATTCTCATTTACCAATAGGTTGTTAATGACTGGATTATGAAAAGGCTGACAAAAATCTTAGAAAATATTAATAGACTTCAGATAAACTTACAGGAGACAACACCACACCACACACCTCCTCCTCAGCTTCAATTTAAAAATACTTACAATGCTTAAAAAAACAAAAACATTAAAGTTGGAGACCAATTATTAAGCATATAGGAACATGATACTCATAGACCCTTAAATTTTTCAAGACTTGTTTTCCATCTCAGTCTAAATCAGGGGTCTGGAGTTGTGTCCTTAACGAACTAACGTCAAAGAGCTCCATGCATGCATAATAACTTGCTATGTGTTCCCCTCTAATTCTTCCTTACCTGAACGACTTCATTACAATAGAAAACACATTAATATTGCCTTAGGAATTAAATGAATTAAACACTGATAATCAGCTACATTTATCATGTAATTTAATTTGCTTCTTTGTATATTAGCTTTTACATACAGAATCAGGTATCTCAGGATCCCTAATATATAAAAGACCTGCATAAGAAAAAAACATTTGATGATATGCATAAAATCATAGCCACAATAATTGGACCATAATTAGACAAGAGATGAGGAATATATGCTCATTTATAAATGATTATATAAAGAGAATACATGGGTTAAGTAACATAATCACATTATTTTTATATAAACAAATTAGTTATCCCAAGTCCTTAAAAGTTTAAAAAAACAGGTCAAGGTGAAGAAATACATTTGTAGTTTACATGTCCACATGTGCTCCTTTGGGTGCTTTTGCCTTGGATTTTGCTTCCTTTGAAATCTTTCCATTTTGACATTGAGTAAATCTGGCTACTGTAGAAACACCATCCACAAATTTGGTTTTGAAAAGAACGTTTGCATTGTTGAACATACCTTCTTTTAGTGACACCACAATGAACTTAAGGAAAAAATAAAAAAAGCATAGAAAACTTTTTGTGATATATTTGACGTTTACTCCTTTATACGAGGGACAAGAATTGTTTGGAGATCATTTTGATTTTATTTCTTTAAATAGTTATATTAGGTACCTAAATGAATGCTAGCTTTCCATACTGTTTTAGAAATCTCTTGATTTTACTTTGAGTCCTTCGTTATCCAATTTTACTACTTCCTGGTGGTTGACTGCTTGTTGCTATCTTTTGTAGCTGGTATTCAGTTTTGCGGCTAACTACAGCTGCTCCACTGAAATATTTTTTCTTGTATATTTTAATAATGTCAAAGGTTTCAAGTTCCTATAGCACACCACTAGCCCAAATGGAACTTTTGAATACTTAGGCACCCCCTGCCAGCCAGTTCAATGTTATTTGCCAAAACACTGCTATAATAAATACTCAATCCATGGCAACTATGAGTGGAGTCCCAAGAGTTGTACAATGCATAATTTATGCAAACATATTTGGCAGCCTCAGCTCCTAAAGCAATAGTGCAATAAAAACAAACTGTTCTCAGCTTCAAGAGGCTTTCTTCTACTTTTTGGCCATGAGAAATTAAATTCTCCCATCAAGTGTCACGTGATTTTCTGATACCTGAGTTAAATATTCCTGAGACAGTTTTGATTGTACAATTTTATGGCAGCTAACTAGAGAAAACTACAGTATTAACCCTAAATCAATTCTGTATTATGACTAAATTGGAATCTCCCTCATGCTACAAGTAACATTTTTAATGCCTAGCTCTTTCTTTAAAAGGAATAGTGAACCTTTTTTCCTTCTATGCCTATTTAAATATGAGTATATTTAAATAGATATACAATGCTTTAGTATTTATCAACCCTAAATATCTTACTAACATTGTCTACTACTAAAGAATGGTTTTTAGGAGACATTCTGTTCTGGTTCTTACCTGAGAATGTGTGAAATGAGTACGCAGCATCTGTCCAATATTTTGGGTATGAGAAAGATCCAAGGCTGCATCTACCTCATCAAGGATATAAATTGGAGCAGGTTTGAAGAGGAGCATGGACAGTATTAATGACAGGGCCACTAAAGACCTAAGAAAAGGTCAGTGGAAGAAAAGCCATAAAAATTTGATTTTATCATTTATCAAAAACACTGAAGCAAGTATGTGATCCTAGTATTGTGAATACAGAAGATTTATCTGAAAGGTAATCATATAAAAAAAGAATCCTGAGTTTCAAACTTTAACACTTTTGTTATATTAAAATATTTGATTTTAGCTTTCAATTTTTCCTCTTTTCAGAAGCATGCTATTTCCATAAGACAATTTTAATACTGTCATATTACATTTGGCAACGCTTAAGATCATCTTAGTTTTAAAAGTTCTTTTTCTTTTCCTTCCCCATTTTGCTTATTAGAGCATAGGTAGCAGGTGACTAAGGGCTATGTAATTATTTAAGACAACAGCTATTGTCTTGGTAACAGTAACTGGGTTAGATATCCTTTTTCAAACTTTCATAATGTACACTTATGTAAGCATGCATATACACACAAACACAGACACTCTCTCTATATTTTTGGCACCACTGCAAATGAATTGTACAGATGATGCCCCATTATTCTAAGTACATCAGTGTCAAAAGTTCAAACAAGCTTACATAAAATTTATAGTTACACAGCATATTTTCAGTTCTCTTCTAGCTCACTGCAGTTCATTCTAATCTGGTAAGAAGAATCATACTTCTTTTATTTTTTTCTTAAAAATATATAATTCATAAAAAGTCTTAATACAAAATATTTATAAATACTTCATAGTAGACTAAGAATTAGAGTGACATTTATAATATTCTATAGCTAACTTCAAGTATCTCCTGGCATATATAGTATGAGAATAGGCAACTCAATGTTTGCTGCATTGTTTTCTTGTTGAGACAGAATCTTGCTTTGTCACCCAGGCTGGAGTGCAGTGGCAGGATCTCGGCTCACTGCAACCTCCACTTCCTGGGTTCAAATGATTATCCCACCTCAGCCTCCTGAATAGCTGGATTACAAGTGCCTGCCACCAGGCCTAGCTAATTTTTGTAGTTATAGTAGAGACGGGGTTTCACCATGTTGGCCAGGCTGATCTTGAACTCCTGACCTCAAGTGATCCATCCGCCTCAGCCTCTCAAAGTGCTGGGATTACAGGCGTGAGCCACTGGGCCCAGCCCAAGGCTTGTTGCATTGTAATAGAGGTATTTATTTAAAAATATCTAAGTAGGGAAAACAATGTATGCATAACTGGAGAAAAAAGAATCCTAGCCAAAAAAAAAAAAAAAAAAAAGAATAAAACAGTATAATCAAAACCAATCACATTGAGACTGTTAATCACCTCTATAAAAGGGAGCTAAGGTCATTTAGCCAACCTAAAATTATGTTTCATTGTCTTTCTCTGTCATGAGTGCCTTAAGTATTGAATTTTAAACTTAAAATCTGCTACGCTGGAGGGTTTAACTGCCATGCTGTATAGTGGTATAGCTAAAAATAACTTTATAGCATCTTGATTATGGAAGTAATTTATAGGTCCCAATAAGATGAGAAGCATGCATTTTTAATTTTCTTCAAAACATTTTCTAGGGATTGGCAAATACAGCTAAAGATATTAGGATCTAAACTATGAAATTCCATTTTGATGAACAGGCAGCAGGAGCTGTCTTTTCGATTCTTATTTACAAACCTTATCTATTGTAAAAATAAAAGTAAAATATATATCCACTCATAAAAATGATAAAAAAGGTCATAAGAAAAATTAACAGGTGTCAATATTTTCTATGTCCATAAAAAACGGTTACATGATGGTATTACAGGACATCAACAATTCAAGGTTTATGGATTATATATCCTGCAGGAGAAAAAAAAATTACTAAATTAAACACTAATTTCAATTATGTGAATATTCACAACCTTCTTTCAGGAGGTTTTAATTAACTGGCTATCTGCAGGTAAGGAGTTGAGGACATATGACCTTTTAGGTTTCTATCACTATGCTGATTTTCTGAATCACTGCTTAAGGTTGGGCGAAAAGTTCTCGGAATTCCAAATCCACACTATTTTCCAACACTCTTCCTTTATACAGATCCAAGGTTCCATCTGGTATCACTTTCCTTTTGCCTGAGAACTTCCTTTAACCTATAGTATGGTTCTGCTAAATCAAATCCTTTCAGCTTTTGTTTTTGTCTGAAAAGTATTCATATTGCCTTCAATTTGAAGAATATTTCTGTTAGATATGCAATTTTAAGTTGATAGGTTTTACTTTCAACACTTTACGGATGTTCCAGACTTCTGGCTTGCATAGCGTTTAACAAGAAGTCTCAAGTCATTTTTATTTTTGTTCACTGGTGTATAATATGTCTCTTTTTCTCTAGCTACTTTTAGGATTTTCCTCCTAATCCCTGTTTTTTAACACTTTTTTATGTTTCTGTTTGTTTATCCTTGAGGTTAATAGAACTCAAGTCTGTGCGTTTACAGAATTCATCAAATCTGGAAAATATGGGGCTATAATTTCTTCAAGTATTTTTCCATCCTCCCTATTCCTCTCCTTTGGAACTCCAATTACTTGTACATTAGCTTTCCACAGGACACTGAAGCTGTTTTTTTCCCCTGTTTTTTATTTCTCAATGTGGCTTAAATAGATTGTTTTATTGCTGCTGTGTCTTGAAATTTACTCATCTTTCTTTTACAGTATCTCATCTGCTGTTAATCTCATTTTTTAAAATCTCTAGAAGGTCCACTTAATTTTTTTTAGTAGCTTCTATTTCTCTCATTATGTTCATGTTTTCTGGTAATTCTTGAAAATGATTAATGTTAACTCTAACTTCCTTGTTTCCTACTTTGATCATCTGTCATTTCATAGTCTGTTTCTACTCACTGATTTTTTTTATTTTTCATTACATGCTAGACATTGTGGTTATGTTGTTTAGTATCTCAATTTGTTTTTCTTAAACCTTCTTGAAAGAACATTGGCCTTTATTCTGATAAACAAGTAACATGTAGATCAGTTTCTTAGGGTGTGTCTAGATTAGGCTTCAGTTCAGGGACAGTACAAACCTAATACCAAGGTGCAGCACTGTGGGGCACTGAAAACTTCAAATCTGTTTTTTTAACTTAGTGAGACCAATGACCTCTGTTTGGGTTCCCATTCTGCATCTGAAGTCCAAAAACATAGGTGAACACAGGGCTCAGCATTTCTGTTTCATCTTGTCCTGGACTATTCATTTTCTAATATTTGAAAATAGATTTTTAAAAAAACATATTTTGTCTAATTTTCTATTTACTTCTTATTTCTCCTTTGTCACCTGCCATTTTAATCAAATGTTACCAAAATGTTTAGTCTTATATATTAGGCTCCTTAAATTGTACATGCAAAGGTAGTTAAGCAAATTAAAACAGAAATACAATTGTGAGGTAATGAGATGAATTATAATAAAGAGGAATTACAATTCTAATATTGCAAAGTGATTCCTCACCTCTGACCACCACTAAGTTCAGTTAGGTTTTCTTTCCAGGTATTTCCTAAGGCAACCTTGAACTCCAGGCCATCCAAAACAGTTTGACCCTCTGGTGGTGCAAGCATAGCATTAGCACCAGGCAAAAGAGTGGAAAATATAGAGCCGAAGTCCTTGTTGACCTAGATTAAAAAAATGAAAACATCAGCATGCTTTCCAAGAAGAATCAATTGTTGATATACATACATGCAACACAGCAGGTCTACTTTGTTGTCTGCTACTCTAACTGAGGGGCTGACAAACTATGGCCCATGTGACAAATCCGGATATGCTCCAGATTTGGTGCTGCAACAAAATCAGGTAGTTGCAGCAGACTGGATGGGCTCACAAGCAAAAATATTTACTATCTGGCCCTCTACAAAAATGAATTCCTGAATCCTGCTCTAATTTCCAGGGGAACTAGAATGTACACCTCTAACTCTACTCCAGTTTTGATAGTTGGTAGAACATACTGCAGGAATCATCAAGATACACACAGTTGTATCCCATGAGACTAAAACACAAAATAGAGAAGCAAACAAAAAATTCTTTTTGGAATAACATCTTCTCTTATAAAACTTCTCTTTTTCCTATTGACTGATAGAATAAGACGAGTCTATGGTTTCTAAAGGCCTAAGCAGATTAGGGTGAGACCCAGGAGAAAAAGGGGCATGAAATCGAACGACCAGATCTGTTCAAAGTGTTAAAGTTTTCTATATGCCTCATCTCCTAGCTGAAGTGGTTAAGCTGGTGAGGGCCAGAAATAGGATTAGATCCCAAGAGAAAAGAAAGCTGTTTGTCCTGTCCCTGTCTTGCCACAGAAGGAGACAGAGATTTAAGACCAAAATCCTAGTTTGTAATAGGGTAACTTTTGTTCACATAGACTTGATTGATGATTTGGGAATTTGGCCATGTGTCTTCAAAGACATGACTAATATTCTTAGTTCAGCAGTCAAACTTGAAAGTGTAACACACACACATACACAAGGACTTGACAGCCAAGTTCTCTAGAGAAATCTCCAAATTCAAATGCAGGTATACAAAATTCAAATGTAAATATACTTTTTAATGAATACTTATAGTAACAAGAAAATCTCATAGATACAGCAGTACTCCTAAATATAGATTTACTAAGGAACACACATTTTAAGAGCAATTACACACCTGCTGAATAATATCCTACAAAGTGGAAGCAGGTTCTAGGCCAAGTGGGGGAGTGGCAGCTCAGGACCAAGAGACAGTAATGCTCTTAAACCTGAACATAACCATGGACCCAGTGTGAAACTTCCTCTAAAAGAGAATGGACAGAGAAGAATAGAGCCCTATGCTATATAGAAAATAAGTTATATTCATAGATTGATGTAAAGATGAAATAAAATAGAATTCTGCAAGTCCAATGAGGCTATGAAGGAAACAAAGAAGAAACAAAAAAAGCCTAGAATACTCTGGCTTTGTCACTTTGTCAATCAAGTCTGCCTGAAGCCAGAAGGAAGAATATAACACTGATAATAACTGTACCTACTTAAGTTACTTTGAAGATTAGATGAGAAAATTAATTTGAGAATAGTGACTGGAATATAATAATCACTGAATAAATGTTACTTGCTTTGGAAGAACTGTGGACACTGGGGAAGAGCAGGTTATGCTTAGACAATAGATTCTGATTTGCACTAAGTTCAGGAACCCTGGCAGGAAAAAAGAAAAAACCTCTCAGATCTAGTGTTAAATCGACATGCTGCACAACAATAACAGGGTCAGCCTTTTGCTTCCATTTTTAAAGGAGACAAATACTACAGGGAATGGAGCACTGAAAATAAGGCTTAGAGAAGAAAAAAAACAAGGTGACTAAAAGAGATAATTGTGCTGAATTATTGAAGATAAAGTTCCCACAGAATTGCACAGGGAAGAGGATATAAAGAAGCCTGAGATCTGCCCAAGTTGTCATAATACAAAAATGGAATTGGGATTCTGTTGAGTAAGCATCTTGTACAAGAGAATACTAAACTTGCTTTATTGTCCAATTTCTAGAGGTACAAGAATGTCAGCAGTGGGGCAGTCAAGTCGAAAAAGAAAAAAATGCATTTAAAAGTCTGAGGTTTTAATTAAGGTGTGAACATCTGCCTCACTCAAACAAAGATCAGCCATTTCCAATTTCTCAGAGTATAAATGCACTGATAATATATTTTCATCCTTGCCACCTCATGTAAAACAAAACAATATTTTGGGGTTCAAATACCTTTTGCCATGCAATATTTAGGGCTTGGTTTTTCTTCTGGTCAAGGTCTTCTATAGTTGTAAGAATTTTGGATTTGTCATTTTCTACAATTCTCTTCTTCTTCATCAAGTCATTATACTGTGAGAAAGAAAACAATTAACTGAAAATATAAAATCTCTATTCTGGAATTCAGTCAGAAACAGGTTTCATTATTTTTATATATGATATATATAAAAAATGCATTTAAAATGTATTAATATACGCAAAGTATATCCTATTACCAAAATGATATAATGCACTAAGAGTTACAGATACTCTTGTAATATATATACTATATATATGCTATATGATGTGCATGTATATATACACACTCAAAAAATTAGGAGTAAAATCATCCATATATATACAAAACTGAATTGCTAGAACTAAGAATTTATAAGACCAGTTCTTAAAATATTTTGACTCCATTAATACTCCCTTATCTCCTTAGCACCCAAAGTAAAAAAAAAAGGGGGGTTATATATAAACTTAAGTAGCCCTGAAAGCTCTCCTCTTAACATCAGCCTTAGCAGTGACATGAACAAAATTTTAATCCTTCACCATGATGGTCCTACATAAATAGGACCTTATTATTGTTTTTTATTTTAGGTTCTGGAATACATGTGCAGAATGTGCACATTTGTTACATAGGAGTACATGTGCCATGATGGTTTGCTGCACCCATCAACCCATCATCTAGGTTTTAAGCCCTGAATGCATGAGGATAAAGGGAATTGGACTTTATCCCTCAATTGTATGGCATTAAACTCCTCCCCAGGTTCTGGCCATCTGGTCCTTGAACAGCTCCTTTGAATATAATAAACTCACTACTGTCTTATGGCCCCTGCATTGTTCTCCCTTCCTGAATGCTTTTTCTCTAT